>JABSTT010002713.1:0-36977 GCA_013339685.2 Hyalomma asiaticum | reverse complement strand
GTATGCACAACGGGTGAAGACCGAGCGCTGGACAGGGCACAGGTGCGTCAGGAGCTGATGGCGTGTGAGTAGCCTGGGTACCTCATTGACTCAGTAGGGCGTCAGTTGGCTCGTGCAATACCCGCCCAGCCTGGACCCACACAGAAGCGGGCTGCGATTCCCTACGTTCCTGGTGTGAGCGAACCCCTTGCACGAGTTCTACGGTCTTATGACGTGCAGGCCGCGCATGTCCCAACGCGGAAGCTCCGCCACGAACTCGTGCGGGTGAAAGACCCTCTTGAGAAAGAAAAGTTCCCGGGTGTTGTGTATGTCATCCCGTGTGCTGACTGTTCTTTTGTCTACGTGGGGGAAACCGGGCAACTTCAAGACGAGACTTCAACAGCACAAGAGCGACGTTAAGAATAAAAACGTAACGTCCAGTGCCGTCGCCGAGCACTCTGAAAATACGTCACACGATATCAACTGGAAAAAATGCTCGTGTGATTGCCAGGGAAAAAAAATCATGCTGCACGCCTTTATCTGGAGTCGTTGGTCATCCAAACCACACCACACACGCTTAATCGCAACGAGGGAAATCTTCCTCCGATGTACGCCAGGTGTCTTAGCCACGTGATGCGCCGCACATAAAGGGAAACTGCTGTGCCAATGTTTTTATTGTGAACAAGGTTCCCGTGGGGGAGCCGAAACGTCAATACATTCATTCCTTTGAATCATTTTGGTCGGTGTCCGGATCCTTCGTGTATAAGGTGATCGAAATCCGGCAGCTGGTCTCGAGGTGGCCTGTACAC
The DNA here is from genome assembly GCA_013339685.2 of Hyalomma asiaticum. Taxonomy (NCBI): domain Eukaryota; kingdom Metazoa; phylum Arthropoda; class Arachnida; order Ixodida; family Ixodidae; genus Hyalomma; species Hyalomma asiaticum. The sequence continues at coordinate 36,189 of JABSTT010002713.1, read as the reverse complement.
GTTCACAATGAATAAACTTTTTTGGGTCTTTCGTTCCAGCAGAACCTCGACTAAGGTGTGTTCTATCTGGATGTCCTCGAAATCATGTTTTTGGGCCGTCAGGGCTTTCTTGACCAATATGTCAGTTCTTTAGGTTTGTGCGTAAGCGGTGTATCCCTGCAGTCGAACGTTCTCGTGTAAGTTTCCTGTAGTGCAATGATGTCCGGTTGATGAGGCTTTACGAATCCTTGTAAGTTGTAGTGTCGACGACGGTATGAGCGACAGTTCCATTGCCATATGCGTAAAGTGGTTCTGCTTTTGGTTAGGGGCTGCCATCATGCGCTATTTCAAGTTCAGGTCGTCGACCGCTAGTGGGTGAGACGCAGCGAGAGGCATTGTGGCTGTTAGCCCTCGCATTTTTTCGAGTAACGTGGAGCGGATTGGTGAAGTTTTCGAAGTGTGTTTTGGGAATATATGTGTTCTTGGCGTGCACAATAAAATTGTTAAGTTGCGCCGCAGTCCCGTCAGTTTTGGCGTTTAGTGTGGCGATCTTGTGTTCAAAGGTAGTGGCCGTTTTTTCTACTGCTGATTGTGTAGTGTTCGCGGAGGCCGAGAAACGTACAGCCGACACGCATGGCGTTCAGTCTCAAAGTGTCTTTATTTCTCAGTTCCCCTCCCCCGGCTCACGTGCCCGTAACTCCGTCGTCGGGTGGGCGGAGCCCGCTTCCCGGCGGCTCCCCTCCGTCGGCTCGGGTTCTCACTGCGTTGCAGCAGTAAACACATAGAACATCTCCCCCTCACAGCCTTCCCTTTTAAAAGCGCTGGACAGGCTTGACTACGCGTCCACTCCGTGTCTTGTAGCCTTGTTGGGTAGATAAGCTTTCTTGACGTTCGGTTGTTCTTTTTGGCTGCATTCCGTCTTCTCGACTCGGCACACTTCCCACGTTACTACTACTCGCGTCTGGCGAGGTTTGGTGGTGTCTCCCGGGCGTTGACTCCTGCGACGAGCGTTCAACTTCAGGCAGCGGGGCTAAGTGGAAACGGTTTCTTCTCAGTTGGTCTCCGTCTGTCTCAACAACATAAGACCTCGGAGACCCTGCCGAGGAAAGAACGGTTCCAGCCTTGCTTTGGTCTTGTATCCACACAGTTTCCCCTGACTCTAAATCTCGAAGGACGCGAGCTCCATGCCTTCTATCGTGGTATTTCTTTTGCGTGCCTGCTCGGCGCCGTTCCCACGCCCGGAGTGTATGCTTGTCGACCATTGCGGGTTCAAGCGAACTGCATGCCACCGGTAGAGAGGTTCTCAGACGCCTACCCATCAATAACTCTGCGGGGCTAAAGCCATTTGCAAGTGGCGTGGCTCTATACGCCTGAAGAGCAATATAACTGTCGTCAGTTTTCTGTAGGCCCTTCTTTACGATGCGCACAGCCGCCTCCACGAAACGATTGCTCTGCGGAAACCTAGGGCTCGATGTCACGTACTCGAAGCCCCATTCTCGCGCAAACTGATGGAAAGCAGAGCCTTCAAGTTTCTTAAACTGAGGTCCCTTATTGCTGAAAACTGTTTCGGGCGTGCCGTGCCTTGCGAAAATGGACTTCACATGTTTGATTACTTCTTGCGCGGTCATACTCCTAAGCAGGGCGATCTCGGGAAATCTCGAATAGTAATCTGTTACAAGCAAGTAGTTTTTCCCTCCACAGTGGAACAGATCCATGGCGAGTTTATGCCATGGTCGATCGGGAAATTTAGACGGCATCAAAGGCTCATGTCTGTATGTCTGTTCTTGAATACACTGTGAGCATCGCCTAACAAGCTCTTCGATTTCTGTCGACACACCCGGCCACCATACTGACTCCCGGGCTCTTGCTCGACACTTTACGATTCCTTGATGTCCCTCGTGTATCTTTCCGAGTATTTCATTGCGCATAGGTCCTGGAATTATAATCCTTGAACCTTTCATCAGGAGGCCATCTTCAACAGCAATGTCTCACCTGTGCTCCCAATAATCTTTACATTCGAAAGGAAGCTCACTGCGGTTTGGCCATCCATCATTGCAGTAGCTGATGAGCTTGCTGCAAATTGGATCTTCCGCTTGCTTTCGTCGAATTTCTACAAGTCTCTTGTCAGTTGAAGGAAGATTGGCAATTACGCTTCTAACGTAACATGCAACTTCTTCTTCAAGCTCCATGCTATCTCGATGAGGTAGCGGCTGTCGAGACAGAGCATCAGCAGCGACAAGCTCTTTGCCTGGCACATGTGTCATTTTGTACGAAAAACGCATCATGCGCATTTTTAGCCTCTGTAGCCTGGGCGTGATGTCCGACAGATTTTTCGACATGAAAATTGGCACTAGCGGCTTGTGGTCTGTTTCAATGGTAAAATGTAAACCAGTCACATACTCCTGAAACTTCTCACATGCCCAGGTCACGGCAAGGCCCTCTTTTTCAATCTGTGCGTATCTCCCTTCCGTTTCGGACAGGCTACGGGATGCGTACGCTACAGGCCTATACTCTCCATCTTTCTGCTTCTGTCGCAGAACTGCCCCCAGCCCAAATGATGAGGCATCCGCTGAAACTACTGTCGGATTCTCTGGATCGAACACTGACAGAACCTGGCTTTCACACAGCTTTTTCTTCAACAGTTCGAAGCTTTTCTGCTGGGCTGAGCAGAACTCGCTTTTCGTGCTTAAAAGAGCGTTCATGGGGTGGGCTATTTCTGACATGTTCGGCACAAGCTTCATCAGGTGGTTCGCCATTCCCATAAACCTTCTCAGCTCCTGAGTGCTTGATGGGGGTCTCATGTCAATAATAGCCTGAACTTTCGAAGGGTCAGCATGAATTCCTTGGCTGTCTACAATGTGGCCCAAGAACTTTACCCTTTGTACATTGAACTCACACTTTTGACGATTCAACGTTACGCCATGTTTATGTAATCTTTGCAGAACTCTTCTGAGACGGGCGTTATGCTCTGCTTGGGTTCTGCCATAGATAAGAACATCATCCATGTTACACACGACGCCTTCTAGATTATCCAGAAACTGGGGCATCTTCCTTTGGAGGAATTCGGGCGCAGAACTGATTCCGAAAGGAAGTCTTTTGAATCGGTATCTGCCGAATGGCGTTATGAACGTGGTCATGTTTCGAGACTCCTCCGCTAGTTCGAACTGCCAAAATCCTGAATTGGTGTCGACTTTCGAAAAGTATTGAGCTCCGGCAAGTTGCGCAAGCACATGCTCAATTACAGGCAGAGGGTGAACCTCTCGCTCGACAAACTTGTTTAGCTCAGTCAGGTCTACGCATATGCGCACATCTCCATCAGGTTTTTGAACAATGACCATTCCAGAACATCATTGCGTTGGCCCTTCAACTGGCTCTATAACGTCGAGCTCAACCATGTCTTGAAGTTTTGCCTTGGCCTTCGACATTAGAGGTATGGGAACTTTTCGAGGAGTGGTCAGCATTAACGGTACAGCATTTTCTTTAAGCTTGATTTTGTATGCGAGCTTAATTTTTCCAAGACCGGAAAATAGTTTGGGAAACTCACCCTCTGGGTTGACAGCTCCGCTTTTCTGACTGATGACTTGATCAAGACGCTTTACGGTGCCTAGTTTTTTGCTTGCTGCCCTTGACAAGAGAGGCGTGTGGAGGCCATCCACAACGTATACGTTTGCCTTTGTTGACTTCTCGCGGTATGATATCTCTGCTGTTATCATGCCGGAAACAGCAAGTTCCTGCTGGTTAGGTCCCCGCAAGACTTTCCCTGCCTTCTTGAGGTGCAGACTCTTGAAATATCTCTGGTACAATTGGAGAGGTATGACCGTCACATCTGCTCCTGTTTCCACTTTGAAGGTGACAGGCGACCCGTTGATGCCCACAGCAGCCATCCACTTGTCGTCGCAGCTGGATGAGATGGCTCCGAGAAATGCGTCATTGCTACGGACGATCTCGCGGACTGATGCTCCTCCTTTGCAAACGCGGGCAAAATGTCCTTTGTGACGGCACTTGTTGCATGTCGCCTTTTGCGCAGGGCATTTCCCTGAAGTGTGTTGCAGGTAGCCGCAGAACGGACACTGCTTTGCTTCGGATTCAGGTGGCTTCTTAACTTGTTTTGAAGGGACCTTGCGATTTCCATGTGGTACGGTTGGTCTACGAGCCAGGCCGACTCTATCCACTTTCCCTTCGTTGTTTCCGTGCAGCGTAGCAGCTTGTTCTTTTACGACTCCAGACTGTCGCGCCATTGTGGTCGCCTTTTCGAGGGTCAGTGCCGCATCCAGCTGCATTCTTTCCGACAGCTTGCGGTCTCTGATGCCCAAGACTATGCGGTCCCGGATCATTCTCCGAAACTGCACAACTTGGCCAGTCGGTGTAGCTCTGTGATGAACTCTTCGACACCTTCTCCTTCCCGCTGTTGTCTTCCGAAGAATGTCGCTCTGTCGTACACGACATTCTTGCGAACTACGAAGTGGTTCTCGAACGCCCTCAGGACATCGTTGTAGTTGTTCTTCTGCTCGTCTGTCAACTTTAATGAGGCGAGGATGTCTTCTGCCTTGTCGCCCATAAAGTAGACCAGTGCGTAGACTTGTTCCACTAAGCATTTCGAAGCGAGTCCACTCACGATGCCGAAACGTTCAAATCGCCGCTTCCATTGCGGCCATTCACTGGGGTTTGTGAACGTGAATTCCTCCGGAGGCTTGCACTGAAAGCTGGACGTAGTCATTTTTCCTTCCTGAGGTTGCGACTCCTCCATCGGTGCTCTTGGCAGGTTCAAATGTACGCTGCCACCATGTAGTGTTCGCGGAGGCCGAGAAACGTACAGCCATGGCGTTCAGTCTCGAAGTGTCTTTATTTCTCAGTTCCCCTCCCCCGGCTCGCGTGCCCGTAACTCCGTCGTCGGGTGGGCGGAGCCCGCTTCCCGGCGGCTCCCCTCCGTCGGCTCGGGTTCTCATTGCGTTGCAGCAGTAAACACACAGCACAGATTGAACGATCTTTTCCAGTGTGGCTTGAATGCTCTGCATTTTAGCTTCTTGAAATGTCATGCATCTTGCATCTACATTGGCTTCAATGTCCGCCTTAGTCAGTGTCGCTCCCAGCTGTGTCCTGGTGTTTCCGAGCTCCCGACATTTTTGGTTGACTTTGTCGGTTAGTTCTTGCTGTTCCGTGTATTTTCGTAGCAAGACATCAGTGAGCTCCTGTTGGCGCTGCTGATTCTGAAGTAACTTTTCTATGAGGTTTTGCTGGTTTTGCAGCCTGTTTTCGAGGGCCTGAATGGCTGTAGCTTCTACCGGCGAGGAGGCTGAGCTGCTGTTTCCACTCGATCCGTTGTTACAGTAGCGTAGCTCGCGCGCTTGGCCGAACGGGAACACGTGCGAGAGCGGGAGGTGTTATGTTTTGTACGAAAAACTGCTTTAAACTTTAAAGAAGGAAGCCAGACACGACATTTAGTGAAAAATGAAAGAGAGCTATATTCCAGTATAAGTACACGTCTTCTTTGGTCGACGGTTCGACCGATTCTGCCCGTCACCAGCGTCGCTCCTCTTCCGAGCATTGCCGTTGACCGTGGGTGGGCGCAGCAGAGTCCCTCTCGCCCTGTCTTCCTCGAAAACACCGGGGGGAGAACCCCCGTTTGAGCCCTCGCAGGCCTCGGACTCCCAAGGTCACCTCGTCACTACATCAGCGGAGGAGGGAGGCTGCGCTGCGTGGTTTTTCTTTGCTCAGATCGCTGCACTTTTTTCTACAACCTCCCCCCCCAAATGAGTGTCACTCATTTCATTACGCTTTCCAACGGGTAGAGAAGCTGTACTGGACGCCGAATGGTTGCGCCGGAAGATATTTTGATGGCACACGAACGCACGAGTCCGTCTCGTCCTTTAAATGTTTCAGTGATACGGGCAATCTTCCACATGTGCCTAGGGATGCTCTCGTCGTGCACTATCGCCACGTCGTCCACCGCCAAAGGAGCTGCTGGTTGAATTGACGTCGAGTGGTACGCTGATCTCAGCTGCAACAAATATTCGCGTTGCCATCTTTTCCAGAAAGAGTCCATCAGCGACCGCCGGTATTTCCATCGACGGTTGATATCAGCAGCGGTGGCAGAAGGTACCTGGCAAGGTTTTAGCTCCGGCAACGCAATCAGCCTCTTACCAGTCAATAGGTTGGATGGGCTAAGGACGTCTGGTTCTCCCGGGTCGTCTGCGATGTAGGTCAGGGGTCGGGAGTTGATCGCGGCCTCTACGTCAGCCAGCACGGTCACCATTTCTTCAAACGAAAGGCTTTGACGCCCCAAAATTTTATGTAAGAACACCTTTACTGATCTGACCATGCGTTCCCACCAGCCTCCCCACCAGGCAGCCCTCTCGACAATGAACTTCCACATCACCTGTTGCCCGCTGCAGTAGTCCTGAACCTGCCGACTATGCAAAATATTCCCCATGCCCTGCAAGTCCTTGGAGGCCCGTTTGAACGTAGATGCATTGTCGCTGTAGATAATCGATGGTATTCCTCTCCGAGCGGCAAATCTCCGCAGCGCGAGCAAGAAGCATTCCGTTGTGAGGTTAGAAACTAACTCCAGATGTACTGCTCTCGTTGTGGCACAGGTGAAGAGCGCGATGTAACTCTTAGCGCTGTTACTCTTGGCCTTCGTATACAGTGGGCCAGCAAAATCAATGCCCACAACCTGAAAGGGGTGATTACTTTCCAATCTGTCGCGTGGGAGTGGTGCTGTGGGCACAGTGACCGGCTTGAGCTTGTTACGGACGCAGACTTGACACCGGGCGATGACTCCTTCTGCCACCTGCCGGGCACCTGGGATCCAGAAGGACTCGCGCAGTTCAGTCAGCGTCGCCTGCACTCCCCCATGTAACGTCCGCAAGTGACTTGCAACGACTATCAGCCTTGTGACGGCGTTGTCCCTTGGAAGCAGGATGGGATGTTTAATCTCCTCAGGCAGGAATGAAAACTGCAGCCGACCTCTCACGTGAAGCAGCCCGTCGGAGGCAATGTACGGCCGCAAGTGGGCGATCTTTGAATTATTACGTATATTCTTCCCTTTTGAGAGTGCCCCCATTTCTTGGTCAAAACCCTCTATCTGGGCGTTCATTATCCATAGAGTTCCGGCATCGTGAAGCTCATTTGCAGTGAGGTATGCCGGGCGAGCTTCTTGTTTTCATTGACAACGTCTAACGAACCTGAGGACCCACGCCCTTACCCTGACGAGGCGGGTGTAACTGCTGAAGTCGTCTGGCCTTAGTATATGATCCCTAGGGTCGGTGATAAGCAGCTGGGTCGCTTCCATCTTTCGTTCTTCCTGCGCCAGTTCTTTACTGCAGTTGGCGTACGTTTCAGCCACTGGCCAACACTTGGATTCCCCAGCCAGCCAACTGGGCCCGTGCCACCAAAGAGTACTAGCAAGCAGTGCCTCCGCCTTCATTCCCCGCGTGATATAATCCGCAGGATTATCTCTCCCAGGGCAGTGCTGCCAGCTTTCTGGTTTGGTGGCCGATTGGATCTCCACTACACGGTTTTGCACGAACGGCTTCCAGTTCTTGGCAGTGCTGCGAATCCAGTGCAGTGTGATTGTCGAGTCTGACCAGAAATAATTAGCCAATGGCAGTTTTATCGCGCTCTGCAGGTAAGTAGCCATGCGAGCCCCAATCAATCCAGCCATCAATTCCAGTCTGGGCAGGGACAAAGCCTTTAAAGGGGCTACGCGTGACTTTGCGAAAATGAGATTGACGCTCACCGCTCCGTCGTCGCCCGCGATCCGCAGGTAAGCACAAGCGCCATAAGCGTTGGGGCTGGCGTCACAAAATACGTGCAGCTGGCAGGTGCCTGTCTGGTCTGGCCCGACGAACCGGGGAAATCGCAGATGGCTCAAATTCGCCAGTTCAGAGCACCAACTCCTCCACTCCGTTGCCACGTCACATGGCAAGGGGTCGTCCCAGCCAACACCTGTTTCCCAGAGCTTCTGAAAGAGTACCTTCGCACGGATTACAAACGGTCCAATAATGCCCAGAGGATCGAAAATTCGAGCAGCGGCCTGTAATAGCGCACGTTTTGACGTGCCTTCCGTGCTCACGGCATTGATTACGCTTGTGAGTGACACACTCATCTCATCAGTCAGAGGTGTCCATTCGAGTCCCAGAACCTTTCTAGAATAATCTGGCAAACCTTGCTCGTCGTTCCGAAGTGCCGCCCGAACTTCGTCAGAGTTAGACGCCCATTTTCTTAAACGCATTCCCGCCTCTGCCATTATGGTGTTTGCTTCATTAGCAATTCTCACAGCTTCATGCGCTGTCACCGCTCCCGTCACAAGGTCGTCCACGTAAAATGAATCCCTCAGTAGCTGCGCTGTTTCCTGTAGACTTTCGCCTTGATGAGCAAGATGATAGAGAATGGTGACCGTCAATAGATAGGGACTTGCTGTCGTGCCGAACGGGACTCTGGTCATTCTCCATTCCTGTATGTCCGGCAAAACTTCGGTGTCGACCGGTGGAACGCTATACCACAGGAACCTCAGCGCATCTGTCTTGAGGTCGGACGCTAATCTGAAGGAATGCCTTCTCTATATCTGCGATGAGGGCAACCCTGTGGATACGTAACTGCAGCAGTATGCGAGCCAAGTCGTTGATAAGTTTAGGCCCTTTATCTAAATGGTCGTTCAAGGACAATTTCCCTGGCGCATGCGAAGAACAGTCAAACACAACACGCAGCCTCGTAGTGGAGGACTCGTCTCTCATGACGGGTTGGTGAGGCATGTAGTACACAGGGCCGCATTGTGAATTGTCACACACCTCCTCTGCGTGTCCAGCCTCCATGTAGTTCCGTATTGCAGTGTCGTACTGATGCAGAAAATCTCGATTGCGAGCCAAACGTTTCCTTAAACTTCTGAGTCGTTGCATAGCTGTTTCCGTGTTGTCTTCCAACTCTTCGGATCTGTCTTTCCAGGGCAGGGCAACTTCGTAACGGGCACCCTTCTTCTCTATGTTTTCATCGGCGAACAGCTCCCATCTCTTCCCTTTTTCCGCCTCATCGATGACGCCAATTGCTTCTAGTTCCCAAAACTTTTCTAGCGGGATCGTCGTCTCCTCTATAGCTCTTAAAGCTATCCGAAGCACGCATACATTAGCCGTAGACGTCAGGTCACTGGTGATACCAAAGGGACCCTGAAAGGTCCAACCAAACTACGTGTTGATAGCCGCCAGGCTGTCATTGTCTTTGCAGCGTCTGACCTCTCCGGTGAGGCACTTCCACATATGGTCAGATCCTATCAACATGGAAATGCCAGGCACCGCCGGCATACCACTGTACAACGGCTTGTCGGCCACGGCGCATCCACTCTTTTCAATCTCCCGTACAAAGGCATGCTCCACCGGCACATGCACTATGTCCTTGCATATGAAAGGGACTTCGACAGCATCCATGGTCACTTCCGTTTCATCCGAAGTGCTTCGCAGGCGCAGCTCAACAATACGGCACTTTTGGACCCTTGTGCGTTCCTGGCCGAATGTGTTGACGTGAAAATTACAGTGCCCCACAACCTTTAGGTTCAGAGTTTTGGCCACATCTTCTCGGATAAATGTTCTCTGGCTACCGCCATCTAAAACCCCCCTGATATAGCCATACTGCTTTTCTCCCACAGCCCAAGTTAGGAAGCTCTGCAAAGCCACTTCCTCGCTTGCTCCTTTACCCATGGCTGCATGCATGCTGGAGGTGTCAATTCCTTCAGGTTCCGTGTTATATCCTTTTGCCCAGTTCGGGTCACACATAGAAGTAGCGTGTCGACGATTACAATTCTCGCAGCTTATCTTTCTCCAGCACTCTTTCGCCTGATGCCCCCGCCTCGTGCAGCGAAAACATCTCCTCGCTTTTGCTAGCTTGTCTGTCTTTTCTTCTCTCTTGAGGGGGACTCCGCAGTCCTCAGTCCGGTGCCCCGCCTCCCCACAAAAGAAGCACTGCTCACCCTCCTGTTGACTGTAGAGCACCGCGGCACTTGCGGTTTTGGAGGCCTGGCGGGTGATAAATACGCCGTTTCGACTTTTTGTTTCCTTCGGAGGGGCGTCCTGCTTGCACCGTTCTCTGCTCTCCGTTTCTACGAGCATGAACTCGAGGAGCTCTGACAGCCTTCCTTCCGCACCAGCAGCCATTACGGTCGAAGAAGAGGTGGAGGAGGATCCATTGGCAGCTGCGTTCCCTCTGCTTGTTCTGCTTTCCTGCCGATGGAAATCTACCACCATGTCTCTAGGCAGCGCCGTGAGGATGATATCACACAGCATGGCGGAGTACGTGGAAGGGCTTATTCCCAGGCCGCGTAGGCCTCGGATGTGCGTTTGTACGTGGTCAAACATGCGACGCAGACCGGAAACATCGCCTGAAGATGACACCTGTGGCAATGAGCGCAACCGCGATAAATGTTCCTGCTCCAATTTTCCTGTGTCGCCGAATCTTCTTTGCAAAATTTCCACAGCATCATTGTAGCATGCCTCTGTTGCTTGCAACCCTTGTACAGCTGACATGGCTACACCAGATAGGAGCGACTTTAGATAATGGAATTTTTCCGTTTTCGAAAGCCCGTCGTTTTCATGCACTGCTTCCCTGAAGCACTCCCAGAACGACTGCCATGTTGATAGCTCACCACAGAATGTCTCCAGTCGTAGCTTCGGCAGTTTCAACCCAGGTCGTTGTGGTCTGCTTGCGGGTTGACTCTGCGCTGGTTCAGGAGCGGTCGTTGTGGCACCCTGTGGTGATGGCAGCAGCAGTCGCGCAGCGGCTATCCTTGCCTGGAGTAGCCCGATGATACGGTGTGCCCGATCATCGTACTGCGTCACCTCGGTGTATTCATCTTCGAAGGCGTCAGCAGCGATGTGCACTTCCATTTCCTCGTTCAACTTCCGCAGCTATCCGTTGCTGATTTCAAGACGGTGGAGAATCGCTGCCAGTTCTTCCGCATCAGCCGTCTCCAGCGCTGCTGTCGCCTCAATGATGATCACGGTGTTCTGGCGGCGTCGCACCGTCCTCTTTGCCTTTATCTTTTCCATGTCGTCCCTATTGACACTGGCTTCACTTCTATCGGCTATATCCCGGGTTTCGGCACCATGTTATGTTTTGTACGAAAAGCTGCTTTAAACTCTAAAGAAGGAAGCCAGACACGACATTTAGTGAAAAATGAAAGAGAGCTATATTCCAGTATAAGTACACGTCTTCTTTGGTCGACGGTTCGACCGATTCTGCCCGTCACCAGCGTCGCTCCTCTTCCGAGCATTGCCGTTGACCGTGGGTGGGCGCAGCAGAGTCCCTCTCGCCCTGTCTTCCTCGAAAACACCGGGGGGAGAACCCCCGTTTGAGCCCTCGCAGGCCTCGGACTCCCAAGGTCAGCTCGTCACTACATCAGCGGAGAAGGGAGGCTGCGCTGCGTGGTTTTTCTTTGCTCAGATCGCTGCACTTTTTTCTACAGGAGGTAGGTCGCGTTACGGACTTGGATCTGCTGCGTCTTGAGGAGCCGTTCATGCTCCTATTGCTCGAGTTTAGGGAAGTGCCCAACTCCGGAAAATCAGCACTTGAGGAGCTCCATTGGCAGTCTCTTTCCTCGAGCTTGTTCAGGCGTTGTTGCCTGATATGGTAAGGTGGTGGGCTTGGCTTCCGTCGCCTCTTGCATTCTTTACCAGCAGTTTCGTGCCCTTCTCCACAGATCCTGCAGGTGGGTTTGCATTCGTGGTCTTGGGTTTGTCCGGCTTTGCCGCATTTATAGCAGAAATCGGGGATTCGCCTAGGGCAGCTATCTTGGCGGTGTCCTGTGTTGCCACAGGTTCGGCAGTACTGCACCGACTTGCGATATGGCTTCCAGCGGAAGTCTACGCTCTGGAAGATGATGTAATATGGAACGTGCGGTACTTCAAAGAATACGACTGCCGCGGTTGACTGACCTAGCATTCGGGCGTGAAGAACGGTGTACATTGCCGGTGCACGAATTCCTGCCGTGAGTTCTGCTGTGCTCGTTCCGGGAATGAGGCCATTTATGATGCCTCTGGAGACGTCGTCCGGAGTTCGCATGTTGCCGTTTACGTTGTAGAAAGTTCCTCCAAGGTGTATTTTGTTGATGCTGAGCAGCTTCTTTGCGTCTTCCTTGTCGGCGGTGCTCGCGATGATTAGGTTTTCTATTCTTTGCACGCCACTCGTTCTGCCAATGGAGTGCATGACTGCGATGGTGTTCCACTTGGCGAGTTCGAGACCTGCTTGCGGGCGGTGGACGATCTTAAAGTCGTCAAGTGGCAGAGGAGGCAGCTTAGGCCACCGGCGTTGCTGCGAAAGCGACGGCGTGGACGCCTGCGCATTGAATGCGTTGTTCACCGGTGCCTTTACATTGGCAGCGTCTTTCTTGCCCTTCTTGTTCCTCGTGATCCATGCGCTTTCGTTTTCAACCGTTCTGCCGCTGTCAGCATCATAGGTCCACGTCTTCTCAGCGTCGCTTTTTTCAGGTGGATCGGTTTGCATTTTATTCGCTTGTTCTTCTCCTTGGCTTGTTAGCGTTGCGCTTGCTACGCCTGCTTCTTGGCTCATCCTAAGGGCTCTTCGCCACGGCGCTCGCGAGGGCTCGCGCTGTGGGGACAGGCGCGCCTAGGCGTCGTACGCACGTGCTACGCGGCGTTTCTGCTGGTGGAGCTGGCTTGGCGTTAGGCGTAGCGTGGTGCAATCGTTCGTCGGATATAACGTCTAATATCGTGGGAAAGGCAGCACTCACTTGAAAGAGCCTAGCGGCGGTCGATCCGTCTTGTCTAGCCGGTGGCACCGGGGCAAAACTTGGGTTTGTCACTGGCCTTGTTCCGGTATGAGACGCACAAAAAGCGGGAGCCCATGTGAAACACGTCCGCACTTCACGGCCCCCTAGCGGCGTTTTTCCCTAGCGGCGTTTTTCTGGCGAAAAACAGCTCATTTCAACCTCGGTGCTTGATGTTTTAGAGCTCGCTTGCTGTGTCTGCATGACATGGGCTCGATGTTCCGCGGCGTGCGTTGCAGGATGTACGCTAGAGCTCATCTTTTCCCAGGCATCATGCCCGTGGGCCGAGTACCCGCGTCCGTACTCGGCGTCAGTGTTAGCACTGCAGCTCTCGGTGTGGAGATCAGAAGGCTAATAAGTACTCCATGAATTCACTCACGGTTTTCTAGGCGATTCCTGTGGACCGTGCTTGACTTGGCGAGCTTGATGACACTAGGTTTAAGGAATAGACATGCGATAAACTGTATGAATTAGGTAAAATAGCAGGAGCCTACGGGAGGTACAACCGTACCACGGAGCCCCTTATCGGCCAATCATCGCGGACTATAGACGAGAAAATTATACAGGAGCTGGCGAGGAACCATCCATGAAGCCTACGAAGTTGTTTCACGGCTTCTTTAGCTGGATTAGCCTTTACCTGCAAATAGATGCGCTCTTAAAAAAGCAACCTTCGCTGTACCATTTGGGCCGATACTAAGGGCACTTCGTGTCAAAATAAGAGCGCGTTTTGCTTTTTGCGTGAATATGCAGAAACGAAAATCAGCTTATTTGACGTTCACCACGTGGGGAAAAAGGAGAAAGCATTGATCTCAGAAACAGTTCTTATTAATTGGCTCTAGTAGTTATCGATTATCCTGATGCTCGATAATGCCTTCTATCACCCAGTAGAAAAGCAACTCGTCCGTATCAATGACTAAATTATATTTGACAGCTATTTAGCTTAAAAATTGAGTATTGATAAAAGGTGGATGGGCCATGATCAATAACCGAATCATAATTTAACACGTGTTTAGCGGGACAGTGCAATATTGATAAAGGGTGGATGGGCCAGAAGGTGTATTTTCTGTAAAGCAGCGAAAGCTTGACTGAGACCATGCGAACATTTGACATATCGTGGCAGAGGATGACGCTAGCATACGAAACAGGTGCGGCCATTCTAACTTACGATTGGTAATAAATGCTTTATTCTCTACAACAGGTCATGTGGGCGTCGCTCTCTTCCTCTTCGTCGCATCTTCCCTCTAGCACATACGTGTAATTTCTTTCGCACAGTAGAAAACGCATAATAACTTTGGACGAGTTTTCTTACCGCTTGACCTTGCTCGCAGTTAACGAACATGGCGAAAACATTATGTAAGGGGTGCTGGTCCTCCAAAGTCCTCTTGCTAGAATGCCGTTGCTTTTCCTGTACGTTCAAGCTGTGGAAAAACCACCGCCAGTCTTTACCACTATGCAGTGAACCACGTTAAAGCCCCTGCGGTGTTGAAGTCTTTGAGTGTTTACGAATCCGGCATCGGCACCAAGGTACCTACTGTTGGAAACTTGCATTTACGAAGCATTCGCCGTGACTTGGAAGGCCAGTAAATATACGTTTGCTTTGCTTTGTTGTCGTTGGTTTTGGTACCATGTGGCATTCGGTATTGTCAGTGCTTCAGCGCGTTCCTTGAGCGACGCCGAAAACCTACTGCTTATGCACTTTGATTTTTTATGCGCAGCTTTAGAAAACACTGGGTTTGGGTTGCAAGCGACGTATGTGTGAACTGGAGAGTGGTAGTGTGGAGACATTCAGAGGACTTCTGAAGAGGCAGTAGCTAACGGGCGAAGCGTCACGCTTTACACGCGGACGTATTTAGTGATCCTCAGTTTGCGTTTCTATGCCACAGTCAACATCCACTTCACAATTCCGATTCGCAGTCACGGTAGGTGTAAGTTAGTCGAGCGTTTCGCGAGTAGTGTCACAAGTACTGAAAACCCGTTGCCTGCTGTTGGTGACATCAGTTGGCGAATGGCACCATGTTTGCGGCCACAGAAAACTCCTGCGGCCGCACAAAGTTCCAATTCACTTGATGACTTCGTGAGGACCTATAAGCGTTCGGAGATGTCAGAACTTGCTTGTGCGTGTTATACCAGGGAAAGTCGGCCTGTTTCGTTAGCGCTCTCGTGATAACTCGCTAATGAAACGTTTATAGCATTGTCGATATCACCTCTTTCCGATATACCCATGAAGCTTGACTTCCGGCGAAACGCGACCACGAGAATTTAAAAAAAGTCCTTAAAAATGCGAGAAAATACAGCGCTGTACGAACAATTAACTGCATTTATGTTCAAGGAAAAACGCTCTTTCTTCTTATCAATTCTTAACAGTGTACGCAAGCTCTAACTAATGGTACTTTACGCGCCTATACGGCGATATGGTCACGAGACACGCCGTAGTGGAGAGCTCTCGAGGCTTCTCACCGCTTGGAGCTCTTTAACACGTACTGACAACGCACGCAACAAGGCTCCCTAGCACTCTAGGCTCAGTCGAAAATGCGACCGCCGTGGCCGGGATCGATCAGGTCAGCGGGCATACACTCTAAGAAGTAACGCACCGCTGCCGATATACGGTAGCTTTAAAAGCACCACTTACTGATTGCATTAGAAAAGGAAATCACAATACTTCATGTACCAAAAGAGCTGAGTCTAACGGTGAGATAAGCTGTAGCGGACTATTAACCACCACGGTAATTTGCTTGATTTCACGTTTGCTTCATATGTATGGATGTGAATTTATTTTATTATTTCGTCTTACTTCTGCGTTTTAAAGCTGAGCAGCATTGCAGCCTGAAAAGCCGCACTGGTAGATCGTGCAGAGATTTATGTAAAACGTCGAACGACTTATGTTGTGGCCACAAGAAATTCTCATTTCAGTCATTCCACCATGCCCGAATTGGACGGATTCTTTGTGTGTGAGCTTTCCACTTCCCACATATGTTTCTAAATTGTACGTGGAGGTAGAATGTTTTTGTGACAGCAGTACACTGATTGCATTTCTTTGCAAATACCCCTACTGGTTCACCCCGAAATACGTTAGCGCACCGTAGTGTAGTGTACGATAACTAATGTACAAATGTAAAATAAGGTTGTGTGCGTCACTTATCGTCGTCTACGCTGTAGAGATTTTTTTTGTTTGTGCTCTACTCTTCGATGAATCATGAAGCAGACCGCGCGGGCGCCTGCTGTATCGCGGCAGTGCTAAAGCACTGTGGCAGACGGCCGGAACAGGAATTTATTGTGCAATAGGAAAACATTGGCTGTTACCGCTAATAACGATGCTCAGTTGCTGCGAGGCTATAATGTTACCGCGTATCTTTCTTTCTATATGGTCCTCCGCCTTCAGGACGCGGCATATGCGCAGTTTCGTGTCGATGAGGGCAGATTGCCACTTGGACGAACGGGAACTGTTTTGTTTTGCGGTAATATGAAACTAGGAATAAAATAGCTGCGATTGATGTAAAATTTCGAATGTATTCGATTGATTTGTGGGGTTTAACGTCCCAAAACCAGCTCTGATTATGAGAGACGCCGTAGTGGAGGTCTCCGGAAATTTCGACCACCTGGGGTTCTTTAACGTGCACTAACGCACAGTACACGGGCCTCAACATTTCGCCTCCACCGAAATGCAGCCGCCTCGGCCGGGTTTCGATCCCGCGACCTTCAGATCTGCAGCCGGGTGCCGTAACCACTAGACCAGCGTGGCGGGGCATTTTCGAATGGAGGTTCCTAAAAACATGTCTGGCAATTCAGTCTTTACGTGCGTGTATGCTTTCCAGTAGAGCTAGAAGAGCCCTTAGACGTCGGTGATTATATCACTAGTGAGTATATCGCAAACGAAACGTGCATATGTTATTAAAATCTGAAATATCGCATGCATTGACGGTATCGATATCATGAGAAGCAGTCAGAAACGAGGCTGCATATGCCGAAATGCTTGATATTCAGCCAAGTGTTACGAGAATGTCAGCGTCGTTGAGAAATTTTCTTGTTGTGTACGTAACGTGGGCTTACAAGGCATGTCGACAGGACGGTGTTGCACTACGGTGTATATCAGTGTTATTACAATGGCATCTGTTTTGTCAAACAGGCATTCACGCTAAGCTACACTGATGTCCATATCAAAGCGTCCTTTCTTCGAATATTCCTAGGGGTTAAGAAAAGCTGGACAAAAGCATGCTGAGCGACACCAGTAAATATGTTTTATTTCAACCCTTGCCGGTCAGCACAAAGCACAACAGCAACCGATGTTACACAAGTACTGCAGCCGCAACTGCTCATGCAGTTCTTTATTTAGAACATGTCCCTCATTATGACGAGTGGAAGCGTGTTTGCTTGCTACCTGGCTGACCCAGCTATAGATCCACTGTCGGTCAATACAACACGCTTGTCTCTACCTCTCTGTGCATCGGCGTGTACATTTTCTATTGATATTTGCAGCAAGCCATATGCCTTCCTCTTGTTTAACTGACACAACGTGTGTTCTCAACCTTTAGTGGCCATGTTTATTGGTCCTTGATTTGCAAGCTGTAATGTAACATTCAATGACCTCTGGTATTATACTCGCATTCACCGGACGGGTATGTGCCACAGGTCTCGTGCGTGGCAATTATACCATGTTTGCGACACCAAGCTTATAGATTCATTCATATTCGTCATATGTCTATGGTTATGAATGCTCACTGCACTCAACGCGCATATTAGCCTGCCCACAGTGTCTACTCGAGGTTTCCAATTTGACTTTTCTTTCCTTTCCATTTGACCAGTTATACCTATCGGCTTGGCAATGCCTCCGTTCTACCACAATGACACTAACACCATGTAAGTACGAAGCTATTTATCCTGTGAATGTAAATGCAGCGTGCAGCAGTAACAATTCCTCGTATCGCTGCCTCAGAAAAGAGCAGCAATCTTGCTAAAGCCCACTGTTTGCTATTATGAGAAAAGTAGCAGTACTTCCAGCAGCAACGGGGACTTTAGAACAAAGCTATCATGTGGGAGCCTTCGCATATTACAGGTTTTAAATGGACAGTTGGGGTTTTCGAGGTCTCAGGTTCGCGGTCAACAATGCAGACTTTCTTTAAAGCATCATCATCATCAACTATTATTACTTCCGAATGCCATTACTGTATTACATTTGGATCGTGGGACATCGTTCACACATAGTTGTCACATCAGACATGCAGGCTAATTAAAAAACAAGGCCAAAGTAAGTAACTGAGTTATCGTTGATTCCGTGAAGTCATTTGACGTCATTGATATGAGCTCGGCAAAAGCGATCCATTATTTTATAAGCCTTAACGCTGAAAGTTATTCAATGGATAACTGATATGACCCGTACATGGAAAGTCCGCAGTAGCGCATAGACAGTGGGCAGAAACGTTAGCGCACCTGCTTAATCAACATCTGTTGAAATTTACGTGCATCTTGTTTACAGACAACACGTTTAGACGAATAATTCAATGGTTCAGTCGCGCAGTGTAAGAACGATTGACTGAAAGCATTGCGGGATAGACGCCGTACTTGCATATGAGATGTTTAAAGGGGCCCCTCAACAGTCTTCTGGGCAATAGGGGATCGATGGATGGATATTAGGTGTGTCCCCTTTATAACGGGGCGGTAGCCGGGCCACCAAGCTCTAGCTTTATTTCTTTTCTCTCTACAAACACTTCTTTTCCCGAATCACACATATTTTCACAAATAATTTTTCTCCTCGCCTACCTATTTTATCTATTATCGTTCCGCTGTGATGTAACAATCTTACCCGAACTACCTTGCACTTCTGTTCGCTCCATACTTTTGCGCCTCCAATGCTCTAAGCGCCTTTTACTTATCTCTATCGCCGACAAGTTTAGCTTTCCCGTGTTACACTTGAAACCCATGGCCTCCTGTAGAGGTAGTGTCCAGAGCTGCACCTGGGTGGACATCTCTACATCTCCAAATATGATCTGTCGTTTCCCCAGCTTTTCCAGAGCACGTAAATATATCCCCTTCTTTATTGAATTTCGCTCTGTAACTTCGGGTTCTCAGGCAATCGGACCTTGCTTCGAACAGTAAAGCTCTTCCCTTTGAAATATCGCAAACTTTTTCTCTCGTGATTTCGTCTTTCCCTTTTACGCAGTTGCTGAATGTCGACTTCTTCTCCATTCCTGCTATACAATCCGAGTTCTCCGCCGCTCTGACCATGCTCTTAACGCTCTTTTTCGTCCCATCCGTTTCGTTACTGGCTGTATACTTACTGGTAAGCCTCCTAGTTCTCTTCCTCCATTGTGAGTCAACGTTCTTCCTATACAAATACCTGAATACTTTCGCTGCCCATCTACTTTCTTTCATATTCCTTAATCTCTGTTCGTACCTAATTTTACTCTGAGCTTCCCTTCCCTCAAGGTCAGACCATCCCATATCCCCCTTAACATCCTCATTTGTGGTCTTCCCATGGGCGCCCAGTGCGAGCCGTCCGACCGTCCTCTGATTCACGTCCAGCCCTGATTGTACCTCTGACCTCATGCACACACCTGAGTTTCCGAATGTAAGTGCTGGCACCATTACACCTTTCCACAAACCTCGAATTACCTCGTACCTGTTGTAACCCCACAGCGCTCTATGCTTCATTATTGCGGAGTTCCTCTTTCCTTTGACTATCATAGCTTTTTGTTGTACTTCCATGTATCTATTCCCATCATTTATCCATATCCTGAGGTATTTGTGCTCTCCTACTCTGGGTATCTCCTCGCCCTGTATTGATATGGTCTGATCGTTGCTGTCATTGAATATCATCCAACCGCATTTTGTCACACTAAAGTTTAGTCCCAAATCTTCACTTTCCCAACTACATATATTAACCAGACCCTGCAAATCTGCTCGACTGTCTGCGAATAGCACAATATCGTCTGCATAAAACAACCCGGGGAGCTTTTGTTCTACCACTATACCTGCCTGTCTGTGTGACAGCTTAAAGCCAATATTGCTCATCTCCAATGCTTTCTCCATTCTCCTCATGTAAAGCATGAATGATAGTGGGGACAACGGGCATCCCTGCCTAAACCCTTTACCTGTACTGGCGAGCTCCATTCTACCATTACTCGCCATACCTTCCCATTCCACACCTACTGTATTTCCACTGTATATTTCCTTTAGGAGCTTTATACAGTCATTCCCTATACTAGCCTCTTTCATTATGTCCAATAAAATATTCTGATTTACATTGTCGTACGCATCCTTAATATCCAAAAATACCAAATGTAAATGTCTGTTCTTTTTTCCGGCTATATCTATACACTGCGTAAGCGCGAAAAGGTTATGATCTAATCTCCTTTCGACTCGAAATCCATTTTGGAGTTCCCCAAAGTGCCATTATGCTCTGTCCATATCTGCATTTTTAATTTAAAATCCTGCATAGGAAACCTGTAGAGTACTGATGTAATGGTCACTGGTCTATATGAGCGAATGTTATTTTTCTCCCCCTTGCCCTTATAAATGAACTTCATCCTACTTTGACGCCAACTGTCCGGTATTAGCCTGTCCATTAAGCTTTTTTTAATTGCTTTTAAGAGAGCTTCTTTGCTGTTTCCTCCGAGCTCATTTATTACAGTAGTGCTAACCCCGTCTAATCCTGTGGCTGTGCGTTTCGGATTCTTTTCCTCCGCCTTCTTCCAATTGAAATTTTCCAGAAGTAGTCCTTCCACTTGGTCTTCCTAATGTTACACGTCGTAAAAGGAGGCTCGTCATTCTTCTCTTCTTAAAGGAATCGGCTGTTGCGTTTCGAATATAAGTCAGTCCATCGTACCCCTCCAATTTATTTCCTTCTTCATCCATATTATGCCGTTGCATAGTTACAGTTTTTTTACCCATCGATTTCAGGTGGTTCCAGAAAAGCCTAGATGCGTCCTTCTTTTTGCGAATGTCCGATATCCACCGTTCACTTTGGCCTTTAATCTTGGCTTCAACTAAACTCTGTACAAGGGCTTTTTTCTCGAGATATGTTTCCCATTTCCGCTTGACTTCGTCTTGTGGCCTCTGCTCCCTTTTTGCCTGCCTATGTATTCGAGATGCTTCCCGTCGATTCCCAATTGCGTCCCGAATTTCCCTGTTCACCATCGTTTTGGCTTTCGCTTTCCCCTCCAGCAACTCTTTTCTTTCTCTTTCGTAATTTCAGTCCTTATTAGATTAAGAAGCTCATTATAATCCCACACTTTGCCTTTTGTTCTGTTCACTATGTCCACGACTGTTGCGACTACGTTCCTAATTAGTTTGTCACTTAGAAAAGACCTGCCCGACTTTATTTAGATGCTCTCTTTATGATCTACATAGCCCATTCGCAAAGCTATGCGTTTATGGTCACTTCCCAAGCTGCTACTCCCTTCCTCATCTATGCTCATTTCTCTCAACTTGTCGTGAATTCCTTCTGTCATGAGGCAGTAATCGATTGTTGAGTGTCTTCTTCCGACCTCCCTTGTTACCTGCCCATCGCACTTAGGACTCATGTCAACTATGTCGAGACTATGTTGTTCGCAGAGCTCTACCATCAACTTCCCGTTATAATATGTATATCCGTCGAGGTCATGCACATGAGCATTCACACCTGCTAAGAGGATTATTTCGGCCCCGTTACCAAATTTCTGAATATCGTTGCTTATGCAATTCACTAACTTCTGATTCTTCTCTTTGCAGTTAATTCCAGTCCACATGTTAACTACACCTAACATAGTTTTCTTCCCGCTGACCGTTACAGGTACCCAGTGGTGCTCTTCACATGTCAAGGTAACCCTACACCAGTTTGCTTCCCGATGAATTAGCATACCGATTTCCGCACCTTTTATTTCTGATTTTGTCCTGTTGCACCCTTCCCCCACATAATTTGCAATAATTGGTGGCTCTTCCCAGTCCCGAAGGTACGTTTCTGTAATGGCGTACACCGCTATCTGTTCTCTGTTCAACTATTCTTCTATTTCTAACCATTTTGTATGTTTTCTGCCACCTTGCATATTTTTGTAGCTTACTAAACCGCGCTGCAATTTCTTTCTCTCTTTCCCCTTTGCCCTGCTCCTTTTGTTACCAATTCTGTGTTCCAAAGGATCCCTCATAGATGTTTCTTCCCTTTCTGCCGTGGACACCGGAGAGCTCGTGTGCCCCCAAAAAGGCTACTGCGCGTCCTGCTAGGCGCCAGCCCACCTCATGCCTAAGTTTACGGCCAAAGTGGATTCCATCTCTCTGGAAACCACCCCATCTGCGCACTTCTCGGTTTATGTCGAGAACCTCGAAGCCTTTATCTCGACTAGCCCGCCAAATCGTTTCGTTGGCGGTGACAACTGCTCTTTGCAGGTTTCCGTCTTTCAAGGGTACCTCGGGGATGGTGCACACCACAGTTTGCACCTTGGGGGACACTTCCCGCAGCTCATCTACTCGCTGTGTTAACCTCTTCTCTATTTCTGGGGTCCTTCCGGTCAACACGTTGTTCAGCTCACGTTGTTCAGCCAACACGTCATCATCATCATCATCATCAGCCTGTTTAGGTCCACTGGAGGACGAAGGCCTTTCCCAACGATTTCCAATCCACCCTATCCTGAGCGAGTTGGTTCCACTTTATGCCCGCAAACTTTTTAATTTCATCGCTTCATCTAACCTTTTGCCTACCTCTGTTGCGTTTTCCCTCTCGTGGTATCCATTCCGTCGCTCTTACTGTCCACCTATTATCTTTCCTCCTCATGACATGTCCTGCCCAGGTCCACTTCTTTCTTTTAATTGATAAGATATATCGGCTACTCCTGTCTGTTCTCTGATCCATTCCGCTCGTTTTTTATCTCTTAGCGTTACCCCTATCATTTTTCTTTCCATTGCACGTTGCGTGCTCCTTAGTTTCATCTCTAGTTTTTCCTTATTCTCCATTTTTCTGCACCGTACGTTAGTACTGGGAGGAATGCAGTGATTGAATACTTTTCGCTTTAATGAGAGCGGTAAGTGTCGGGTCATGATTTCGTAATGCCTTCCTAATGCGCTCCAGCCCAGCCTTATTCTACGGAGAACTTCATTTTCCTGGGTAGGAGTTCCTGATATTAACTGTCCCAGATATACATATTCGTTTACACATTGTAAGGGTTCATTGTTGATTTTAAATTCCTGTTCCTTAGCTAAGCTATTGAGCATAACTTTGGTCTTTTGCCTATTCATTTTTAATCCAATTTTAATGCTTTCCGTGTTTAGGTCATCAATTATGTTTTGTAATTCGTCACCATCATTGCTAAAGAGCACAATGTCGTCTGCAAATCTTAAAGGGCCCCTAAACCACCAAGAGGTCGAAATTTAGTTGTGGTGTTGCTTTTGTACCGGTGTCCGCAAGAAACACGTAGCCGCAAGGATTTTTCGAAACGGTGCAGAAATAGCCGAGTTACACCCGTTTGATTATTAAAACGCGGCGCTTGCTTGTTTCACTCTCTCCTGCGCCCGCCGGCCGCTTGCCAGTGCCACCTCCTCGCCGAGTGCTCCTCCGAATGTCACGTGACATACATCGCCGATGACGCGCATCCGGTTGACTTGCCTCCGCCGGGCTCCCGCGTTCGCGCAAATGTCTCGTTGGTGCTGTGCCAAACGCTCTCTGTTAGCGCTATTCGTCGTGTTCTGAGAGCTGCTGCAGTTCTAGTCGGCTGTACCTCACTTGCACTTGAGTAGCGTAGCGCATTACGAATCACACGCGAACACCACTCGAACGACACACGACGAGGAAAACAAACAGCAGGGAGCGCGTGCATTTTCTAGCAGACTAACCGGAAGTCGACGTCCTCCTTCGACCAATAAGCGGAGCTCGGACTCTTTTGACGTCAGCAAAAACCACAATGTCGTCACGGCTAACTTTGGCCTGCGGAACTGGCGGAGAGGCGCACGGGATTGTTTTTCGAGTTGTGGCGCGCCCGCGGCGCGTAGCGCTGCCGCGTTTGACATCGTTTCATCGTGACGGCATTTTCAACTTGATGCGCGTGCTAACTTGAAA
Organism: Hyalomma asiaticum; assembly: GCA_013339685.2. Lineage (NCBI taxonomy): Eukaryota > Metazoa > Arthropoda > Arachnida > Ixodida > Ixodidae > Hyalomma > Hyalomma asiaticum. Next base: position 12,424 of record JABSTT010002713.1, on the reverse strand, counting down.
TGTTCAAAAAAATGTCGGGGGTGGTTTAGGGGCCCTTTAAATTGTTTAGATATTCTCCGTCTATTCGAATGCCATTTCTTCCCAGTCTAGACGTTTAAAGACTTCCTCTAAACATGCAGTGAATAGCATCGGGGATATTGTATCTCCTGTCTCACACATCTCCTGATCAGATTTCTCTGCTTCTCTCATGTAGGAGTAGTGGGGCTGTGCAATCTTTGTATATGTTGTTTATGGGTTTTCACGTAGACGCCAGGTACCCCTTGTCGATGTAGAGGTTCTAGAAACTGCTTGTATTTCTATGGAGTCAAATGCTTTCTCGTAGTCGATAAACGCCATGTAAAGAGGTTTGTTATATTCCGCGTACTTCTCAATTACTAGGTTGATAGCGTGGCTGTGGTCCATTGCGAGTAACCTTTCCTAAAACCAGCTTGTTCTCTCGGTTGGTTAAAGTCGAGTGTTTTCTTATCCTCGTAGAAATTACCTTTGTAAATAGCTTGTATAATACTGGGAGTAGGCTGATTGGTCTGTAATTCTTTAACTCCTTTATGTCACCTTTCTTGTGGATAAGGATTATATTAGCATTTTTCCAGCTGCGCGGTACGCGCAGCTGGAAGGACATGGCGGCCTGAAGGACATGGCGGATGAGGCTTTACGGGGATGTCGACAGATGGCGCTCTACATTCTGAATATTGATAAAATGCGGCTGGATGATATTCAATGACAGCAACGATCAGACCATATCAATACAGGGCGAGGAGATACCCAGAGTACGAGAGTACAAATACCTCGGGATATGGATAAATGGTGGGAATAGATACATGGAAGTACAAGAAAAAGCTGTGATAGTTAAAGGAAAGAGGAACTCCGCAATAATGAAGCATAGAGCGCTGTGGGGTACAATAGGTACGAGGTAATTCGAGGTTTGTGGAAAGGTGTAATGGTGCCAGCACTTACATTCGGAAACTCAGGTGTGTTGCATGAGGTCAGAGGTACAATCAGGGCTGGACGGAATCAGAGGACGGTCGGACGTCTCGCACTGGGCGCCCATGGAAGACCACAAATGAGGCTGTTAAAGGGTGAGATGGGATGGTCTGACTTTGAGGGAAGGGAAGCTCAGAGTAAAATTAGGTACGAACAGAGATTAAGGAATATGAAAGAAAGTAGATGGGCAGCGAAAGTATTCAGGTATTTGTATAGGAAGACGTTGATTCACATGGAGGAAGAGAACTAGGAAGCTTACCAGTAAGTTTACATCCATAGCGAACGGAGTGGGAGGAAAAAGAGCGTTAAGAGCATGGTCAGAGCGGCGGAGAACTCGGATTGGATAGCTAGAAGGAGAAGAAACCGGCATTGAACAACTACCGAAAAGGGAAAGACGAAATCAAGACAGAAAAATTTACGATAATTCAAAGGGAAGCGCTTTACTGTTTGAGGCAAGGTCCGGTGCCTGAGAACCCGAAGTTACAGAGCAAAATTCAATAAAGAAGGGGATACATGTACGTGCTGTGAAAAGCTAGGGAAACGACATACCATATATTGATTGAATGTACAGATGTCCACCCAGGTGTAGCTGTGGACACTACCCTACCGGAGGCCATGGGTTTCAGGAGTAACAGGGGAAAGCTGAACATGCCGGCGATAGATATAAGTAAAAGGCGCTTAGAGCATTGGTGGCGCAAAAGTATGGAGCAAACAAAAGCGAAAGGTAGTTCGGGTAAGATTGTTTCATCACAGAGGAACGATAATAGATAAAATAAATAGACGAAGTAAAAAGTTAGTTGTGAAAATATGTGTGATTCGGGAAAAGAATGGTTGTAAACGAAAAAGAAATAAAGCTAGAGCTTGGTGGCCCGGCCACCGCCCCGTTATAAAGGGACGCTCCTAATATCCATCCATCCATCCATCCATCCCTGAACTACGTGTTGGCTACGCTGGCTTGGCTAGCGTAGCCGACACGTAGTTCAGGGATATTCAGAATGTAGAGCCCCATCTGTCGACATCCCTAAGCGTCATCCGCCATGTCCTTCGATCGCCGGAAGCCGAAACTTGCGTTATCTGAGCTTGTATCGGCTGCTACCTGCTGCTTTTTTTTTTGGTCGCTTCGCAATGTTTTCCCACTACTACTCATTGCTGTGCATGCAACGTGTGCCATGACACGCTGGAAACGACGTAACTCATTTTATGCAAATAATTTGACTATTCGAACGAAAAAAGATTCATACTGTCACCAGCGCGCACTCAGTGTTATCAGGGTATTAGCATTGCCTGTGTTTGGAACTGTCGCCGACACGCGCAACATCGCCGCTTAGCCTCGTTTCCATTTTCCCGTGAATTGAGTTGCTTTCCCAGCGACAAAAGCACTGGCAAATTGAAAACATGCGCATTTTCAACAGATTGCTAGCCGACTGGTACAGCACGCACGCACAATCGAGAGAGCATGCATGATGGTACGCTTTTTGCTTGTCTTGTTCTTTTCATGAAAGAAAGCGAGTGCTTGCGGGAATAAATGCGCACAAATTGATGGCGTACTTTTAGCGTGTTAATATTATTTGTTTAAAAGCATTGTGCATATCCTGTGCCTCTCTTTAAAGTTGCGCCGCAGGCATTTCTAAGGACATCACGTTATTAGCGCAATAAACGTGCGACGAAAGTGCATGGCCGCTGCACCATGAATCAACGTTCATGAAAGCTAGATTTTGTATATGCCATCTAAAACATCACGTACTTGCTGCACGCGTGAATGGTGTGAAATGTTTGAATAACTAAAAAACTGGCGCTGTGGTTCTAGCCTCTCTGTTTTTCTTTGCTGTTTTTAATGTGCATATATGTGATCGGTAGCTCTACATATTTCCGGCCAAGCAGCTTGTTCGTCCATCGACGCGCTCATTGCCAGCTGAAGCAGGCATTCGGTGTCGGAGCATCGCATGGCATCCGCCAACATGATCCTCGGTAGCTACTTGGCGGCCCGTAAGATCAAACAAATTAAAAGCGCATGGAAAGCTGATATACGGCGCACCTGCACGTGAGGCAAGGCAGCGGTCGTGTTTTCTTCCGCAGTACCGTATTTTCCTCTTTACAGTATATACAGTTCTTGCCCGAATAGAAGAAGGCTGCGGAGACGTAGCTGTTAAGACGGCCCTTTAGAGCGTCAACTTTTGTTATTTTCTCAAGCGCCAAGTGAGTACTTCCACCAGGCGTCCCTCCATCCTTTACTAATGAGGGTATCTACAGTCTGATTATTGAAACTGCCACCATACTTAAACAAGGCGAAGGTTGTGTCAGCACACCTTCATTATCGTTGAAAAGAACTGTCATTCCTTGAGGCCTCCACCACTGCGCATGTCTGAGCGTCTACAATTCTATATATTGTTCATCCGAATCAAATAAAACACTGTTGACAGCGCTTGTGTGTGTGTTGCTCTCCTGTCCAGTGTGCGTCTAATAAGTTCCGCGCCTAACTCTGACGTGTTGCACCAAAAAGGCAAGAAATCTACCTTAGCTAACCTCCCACGCGGCCACAAATAGCTGTCACAATCCATGATGCAACGTAGAGGTATTGTAGCTGAGTGCCGCTTTCGCTTTTAATGTGCACGGAAGCCCACCGTTACCACGGTCAAGTTTAACAGCCCTAACGGTTACGCGAGACGGAACCTTCTCCTCCATAGAAATGCAGCCGTCGTGATCGGGATTCTATCCGACGACCTTCAAATCAGCAGCCTAGTGCCAAAGCCACTCGACCACCGGCCGGGGCTGCTTGCAAAATAAAAAGCATTCCACTACGTGGAGGTGAATGACCAGTCACGCGACAGCATTCCACACATGTTAAGAGAAGTGCGCGAGTATTAGTCTCTATTATCAGTGGCAAAGCTTTACGTAAATCTTCAGCCTGAAAATCGGCGTCATGCGGGACCGCGAAAGCTACCATAAGCAATGCGAAGAAATGGTGAGTCACCGTGGCGTCACTGTTGAAGCCCCGTGGTGGCGTCAGTAGTGTATCTCGGCAGTGAATGGTTTGACGCTGTATCGATTATATCACGGTACTGAACTGGTGCGAATAGGGTATTGCTTTAGTGTTTTTCGTTGCGCAACACATCTGAACATGTAGTCTTCGACAGTAAGGAATCACGATTCATTTGTGAGAAGATGGCGACACCTCGTTTATCAACGGTCCGAATAATCCCTGTGAGAGCGGAAGTGTTGCCGAACCTAAACGACCACAGAAGAGAGATCACACACCGGAGGACATTGCGGCCATGACGGTGATATTTATTCGTTATGAACTATTACAGCAGTGTATACCTCCCATTGGTTGGAAAATTTCGTGGCGTGAACAAAAAACGGTTGGTGAACGGTTAAAGTCAAACCGCGTATCTTTCTTTGCACGCCGCCATACGACGTATAGCTCAGCATTATTTCCAATCATGAAAACCAGAAAATGTGCAACGAGACCCACCGTGTATGATACGACACCTGTGAACAATGCGAACGCCTCCCAAGCGTTCCGGGTGACGATTATGCTGAAGCCACTTTCGTAAGGGTTGTTTGGCGTCACTCGAAGTCCTCGTGCGAAGTGGAAACAGCGAAATCGATGACAACGGCACTTTCGAAAAATGCGCAGCACGTTCCCCCGCCTGTGTTTACCGGTCGCATAAGCCACTCCGAGTGCAAAAGTACCAGCTGCACAAAAATAACTTACTGGCGCTTTCACATTTCAAAGGGAGACCCGTCTAGCAGCTCATTCAGTTCATTATAAGACTGCCATGGGCACACCACTGGAAATTAAATCCACGTGAACAGTGTGCATACAATGCTTGAAAAAAGGAACAAGGTCGTCCTGCTCGACAGCTTCGCAAATAAAATCCAGCAAAGCTCGCTCAAGGAGCCAGCGAAGCGCCAAACCCTCTGAGAGTAGTTGTTATTGTTTGTTAGGGATAACTCTGCAATTAAATGCTACAACGACGCCAATCAACTACTCAGGGAGGATCGTGTTTCGATCACATGTTTGTCGGGAACGTAGCGAGAATGGTCCCCGAGCCAATCACCCTTCCATCAGCATGTGTGGTATTTTTTTTTTTCAGATTCGCTGGATATTCACGTTTTCAAGGCGAGATGCTAAGCGAAAATGCGAAAATGCTAAGGTCCGTTGAATATGTGTTTTCGGTGCACGTTATAGATCCACAGTTTGCTCGACATTTTCGGAGCGCTCTACTATGGCTTGCTTCATAATGATATCGTTGTTTGATATGTAAATAGCCAGCGCCTCTTAAATATACATTTAATATTACGTGGAGCAGCAGCCAACATCACTTTACGCTATTTATATAGCAATCTTCCACTTAATCAACGAAAATAAAAAATCCTGAAATCCACCAATACTCTTATCATGAAAATTATGTTCGATTGTTAAGTAACATTGAGCAAAAAACGGATTCACTGAACTCATCAGGGCGTATGAACGCTGCGATTGTTCCAAATGCGTTCTGATGATTTAATAAATGCAGCCCTTCCCCTACTGACGGAAAGAATTTTGGTTGTCGCAGAAACATTCCGTGCCTGGTTTCCTGCCGAAGATCTACAAGGCCCTGACACAACGGTTGTGAAGTATTGTAAGAATTCTGTTTTATGGTGGCATGTGGATGCGATGCGGGCGCTATATATTTATTTATTATTTATTTATTTATTTACTTACCTATTTATTTATTTATTTATTTATTTATTCATTTATAAAATACCGCGGACAAGAAGTCCAAGCAGGGTGAGCAATAATCATATGATACAGAACACATTTGTACGCAGTTTCGTTTTTCTTAATGTAGAAGACTATTATAAGAACAATTCAACAACTTGGTCATGATACAACCATAAAGGGTTATGAAAGAACAGCAGTATTCACTCATATGGAAAGGTCCACAGGCCACTGGCGTTGCAGAGGTGCTTCGGTTAGATTATTCGAGTTGGCTAATGTTTGTCGAAAAAGAAGAGTACCGATAAGTATCAGTCCTTGCAAATATTGTTGTTAGACGATGAGGGTAGTGGTGCCGAGTGGGTCTGCTTAACAAGGGCAAACGTACTCTAGCCTATGTTTAACTATGTCTCATAGAAACTCTAATCGCATTTTCTTCGAAACTATAATAATTCAATACCGTTTCATTTAGTAATGCAGTGGCGGAGTCTATGGCCTTAAATTTACTATAAATAAATAGAACTTCTTTTATTTGATCTCTTTCTAGGTGTTTAATGTTCATTGTGCGGGGTTCTCAAACTGTGGAAGCGTACTCAAGTTTTGGCCTAGTTAAGGACAAGTAGGAGAGAAGTTTAACACAAGGCGGGGCAGTCTTCAGCTTGTGGCAAACAAGACATAAATTCCGGAATGTGACAGAGCAGACGTTATTTATATGCAGGTTCCAGGATAAGTTACTCGTAAATGTTAGACTTAAATATTTGTAGGAGGCTACTTTCAGAAAAGGGGCATCAGCTAAAATCGATGTATAGTATAGGGGGACTTTTTTGCCCGTTATGGGGAGGTACACGCATTTATTTGCATTAAGAAGCATTCCCCACTGTTTGCACCACTTTAACACATTGCTTAAGATAGTATTAGGTCACACTGGTCACTAATGCACGTTGCTTCTCTAAACAAACCACAATAGTCGGCAAATAGACGATTTGTACGGGTTGCTCATCAAATTAACAATGTCATTTATGTATTGAAAATATCTGGAAAGGAGGGCGCTCTTCAGCTACCTGTGGCCATTTCCATGAATCTGGAGGTTTCACAAGGCAGCAGCTTGCACCATTTCGCCGATTACATGGTACCGTCGGATAGTCGATCAGACTGGAATTCTCGTAGTGCAAGCGTTTCGTGGCAATGTCATTTCTTTAATTCATTCTTTTAATTTGTTCACACAAGTGCTTCATGGCAGTATTAGGCGTTGCCCTGTAGTAAAGCCGCGCTATTTCAATAATCCGGCGAGTCGTGAGGCCATCCTGAACAGCGAGCAGGTGCTCTTGAACGGATATAGTTAAAGGAATTAAAACAACCACTGTTAAGCATTCTCTGTGCGAATTTTTGCCGATTAGTGAACCAATACTTTGTTCAGTATTGAGTTAGGATACCGCAGTGGCCCAGCCGTCTACCATGATTCCGTAGGCTGAAAATACCTCTGTTGCCTCCGAAACAGCAGCAAGACATAATAAAACACCTAGCAGTTACTCGCAGATCAACAAGGATGAGAATTAGCTGGAAGAGGAGGAATGTGAAAGGACACACAGGAACACGTGGCGAACAGCCTCGAGCTCAGCTATTGGTGATACACGAAGCCTGCCCTCGGAAACAAGGTGTAAAGGGGAGCACTGGTGTTCCAAATGCTGGCACTCTTTTCTTCCATGATGGCTTTATTTATTTATTTATTTATTTATTTATTTATTTATTTATTTATATACTCTTATGGTCAACAGCATTAATGAGATAAATAAGTACACACACAACAGAGAAACACAAGACAAAATTAGGAAACATATAAAATTGTAATTATACAATGCTAGCTAAGGCATCCTTCAGTTGCTGATTTCTGATGGAGGTTATATGCGAAGGAAGGCGATTGCACTTTTCTCATGTCCTTCGTAGAAAAGACTAAAAAAAAGAGACGTTAGTTATGCTAAAAGGAACGTGTACTCTTTGTGCGTGATTTAAGCGCGATGATGAAACACAGTGAGGTGGCAGAATGAATTCATCACGGAGCTGTGGACGATCACACATGGAAAGAAAGATGCTTAAGCAAAATATATGACGATGAGATGGAAGAGATGATAGACCGTGATTCGATTTAATTGAAGATACGCTTGTTTTTCGTTATAGCTGCGAAGAATGACATGGGTGAGTTATGTTGAACCACTTCTAGTGAATGAATCAAGTTTCCACAGCATGGATCTCACAATGAAGCAGCATATTCTGATTTCTGGCGTATCAATGTTTTTATACATAGTTCATTTAAGGATGAAGGTGCTTTTACAAAGTTACAAAGGAGATACGCTAATACTCGGTTATAATTGTTAATTACATATGAAATGTGAGATGCCCAAAACACTTAGGTGTAATGTGATTGTCGAGGTATTTGTTCAAAGACACAATATGCGAAGGAGTGCTAGCTAAGCAGTAAACAGGCGAAACAGATGACGTTCGAGATATGCATATATGCTTGTATTTCCTTGTCCTAAGTTCCATCATCCATGTATTGCACCATAGGTTAATAGCACCAGGATCATATTAAATAATCATCAGCGTAGGTTGCTTATCCAAAAACAACACAGTCATCAACAAAAAAGGCTAATGTATGAGGACACACATGATGGTGAGTAATTTATGCAAAAAAGAAATTCTAAGGACCTAGTACTGTCCGTTGCTGGACACCAGGTCGCACCGCATCGTACTCCGAGTTAACGTTATTCGCGTACACAAACTTTGAGTATTAGAAAAACTGCACCCGAGCAAGCAGATGAGAGTCAATGTTAAGCTGGCGTAGTTTGTTAAGAAGCAGCAGATCAAAATGCTTGTGAAATGCGCAAAATCCTAACGTGAAATTCTTACCAATTAGAGAACAGCGATCAAGAATGGTGTAAATTTTGGGATTGAATGATATTAGTTGGGTTTCGCCCGAACATGATTTGCTAAAACCGTACTCCGATGGTCAAAAAAGAAGGTCATGTTACACAGGTGTCGATAAAGTGGATTTCAACACGCTTACGACCGTTTTTTTTCGCTTTACAAAATAACGAAGCAACATTTCCATGTAAGAAATAGTGCTGATTTTCGTGCCGCTTCGTCGCACAAAGCTACCAGTGACACAATTTCACTGTTATCACTGTCTGCTTGCGATGCGAGGCATCCTACTTCGTACAAGTACGCACGTGGCAGGAGTGCCAACAGTTGCTGTGTCACTGCTCCCCTGTCGTCCTTATTTCCGACGGCGGCCACCGCGTATCACCGATCGCTGCGTTTACGCTGTTTTTGACGCATTCCTGTGTTCCATTTCGTGCTGCTCACGAGTGTACAATTGGGCGGAATGTAGCAGACCATGGCTTCGAGGCCGGAGTGGCTGTGATGCCACCACCCGCCGATGATTCTCGTTCAGCGCGGTCTAGTCGAGTGTTCCACGCGTTTAGCGCGGTCTAGTCGAGTGACGTTCCACTCACTTTCGCACTGTGCTTTCTCAGTGCATAAAATTCCTCACGCGAAAATACCGTCCTCTCATATATATAATATTTCTGCGGTGCCTGCATTCGTAAGTATTGGTAACACCATCCACAACGTGAATGGTGCTACTACATAATATGTGGAGATTTAAGTGCATATAACTGTAGAAAAAGGGGGGAAACGTAATCAGGTTATATATGGAATGCGGAACTGCAATACCACCTCGTAACGCCAGGCAACTTTCCGGAAAGGAGAACTGTAGCTAACATAGGACATTCGTGTAAAGTGTCCAAATAATCAACGGCTATCGGGCTACGTCCACTTTAAAACGAATAACATTGAATGAAAACAACTGCCGATTATTCACTCGTTTCCCCATATTTCAGTCTTGATCGTGAGCAAGAATCTCCAAAACAGCTCAAGATTCGTCGAAGGGAGAATGAAGAACGCGTCTAAGTTTGCCGAGCCAATTGCATCACACGCGACGAAGCAAGCGACGTGCTTTAAAAATGCGGTAAGTTCATGTATGCTGTGTAGATAATAGGTTGCTTGGAAGCTGCGATTTTCACAGAGCGTACAGAATTTTGTCAGGTGATCTCGCGGGTTAATACATTGGCATCAGCGCATCGTGCCACTCATATGTTCTCAGAAAACTCCTGTGGCAGTCAGTGAAGCCACTTTTTCGATAGCTCACAGTAGCACGATATATACAAAGATGCCGGTGTACTCAGAACGGACTAAACTGAAGTTGATGTAGAAAGAAAAAACACGCATATCGCAAAATTTTTATGCAGTAGCCACCAGAAGAAAGTTTGATATGGAAGATATCGAGAGTATTGCATACTCCTGCGATTGTCTGATTGTAGTATTTTTCGATGAGTAACATTCTATGTAAAATGCACTAGCATTAAGGAGCACGTTATGCATAAAAAGCTGTTCCATGGGCTAGCAAAGGACGAAGCCTCTAAGGTGCGAAGGAATCGACACTCATACCGCTTAAAAAGCTGTTTACGACAAAATCTACGGCATTGGCACAATGCACAGTGACAGCGCACATGCCAGCGCTTGGGGTTCGCTGTCCTGCCCAATGTAGGCTGCCGTTGGATGACTGCACCTACACAGGCGTATTGACCGTTTCTGCACGCCATGTTATCACGCCTAGGTGGTCACTCCGTTATACCGGGAAAACTCATTGAGAAAGCTTCTATATTACACCTCTAAAGTGATTTGAGTTGTTGTGGATGTAGCTCCACACGTTGTCTCGATTATTCTGACAACGCTCTGAATGCACTCAAGCGTTGGATGGTATCTTTAACAAAAATCTCTGACGCGTATCGCAGAGGAACGCGGGTATGCGCCAGCCTCATCTTATGCGCCACGCCCCAGCCCAACTTTGATGTAATGAGGAGCACGTCACCTTATTAAATTAATTACGTATCAGTCAGGTTCTCATACAGCAGTACATTGCGAAACGAGATTTTGCATGTACCAGTAAAATCAGGCTACCTTGCTTTATGGCATCAGCTTCCTGGCACACATCGTATTCGCCCCGATGCTTGCTTTTCATGCGAAATATACGGTTTTGTCCTAATCATTTCTGCTTTCCTGCTTCTTCGCTTCTCGACCATTTAAACGCACGCTTCGCACAACTTCAAATAGTTGAAGTGTCTTGTTTTAGTTTTGAGAAACGGGAGGTAGGGAAAGTGAGACGCTCTCAAAATCTTGGCTGCAGAAACTGGCGCTGTCTTCGTTCCTACATACTCTCGCATGGAGCATACAATTATATTCACGTTTCAGACCGTGAACGCCGGTAACGCCCAAGCTTCTGGATTTTAGGGGCGAAGCTCCTTAAAGCGGCACCCGTTCGTCCTCGTCGTATCGTAGTCGTAGTGCGTAACCAGTCTTACGCTTTGACCTCCAAGGTGGTGCCGGTGGGAGATTTCTCCTGTGCGTTGTTGAACAATAAAAAATTCGCAGCGTGCGCGTTAACTAAAAGCCGAATTCTTCTGTCTCTCATTCCCCATTAGCAGCCATTGGCAAGTTCCAGTAGGAAACGTTAGTAGATGTAGAAGTGTAAGTGTTAGCTAAAAGCCGACTTCTTCTGTTCTCATTCCCATTAGCAGCCATTGTTTACCTCCAAGGTAGTGCCTGGTGAGATTTCTCCTGTGGCGTGATTAATAATAAAAATTTTGTTCAAAACGCCGTTGATTGATGAAATAAACCAACGAAAGACGCCAGATGTTTTTCTAAAAGCAAAACGAAAAGACGCCAGATGTTTCTAAAGCAAAACGAAAAGACGCCAGCTGCTTAACGAAAGACCCAGGTGTTTTATAAAGCAATGGTTTTATATTCAAAACCATATCGCGATACAGGTTGTCAATCGTTTCACGTCAATTTTATCGGGCGAATTAACGGAAGAAATTTCACGGTTTAACCGATGATTACTTCCAGGAGCTTCGCCCTATCTCATCATCATTCACCTCGTGGATCTGCCGTCAATTTTTTTGTTATCTTCCACGCTTCTGCACCGTGCGTTAGCACTGGGAGAATGCAACGATTGAATACCTTTCGCTTTAGTGGCAGCGGCAAGTTCCAGTCATGATTTTGTAATACCTTCCGAATGCGCCCTAGCCCTCCTTATATCTACAGAATTTTTTTTCATGGGTAGGAGTTCCTGTTAGTAACTGTCCCGGCATACGTATTCGTTTACACATTTTAAGAGTTCACTGCCAATTTACATTCTGTTCCTTAGCTAGGCTATGAGCATAACCTTTATTTTTTGCCAATCCATTTTTCGTCCAATTTTGATACATTCCTAGTTTTAGGTCATCACTCATGTTTTTGTAGTTCGTCTCCATCATTGCAAAGAGCACAATGTCGTCTGCAAATCTTAAATTGTTCAGATATTCTCCGCCTATTCGAATTCCCTTTTTTTCCCAGTCAAGACGCTTAAAGACTTCCTGTAAACATGCACTGACTAGCATCGGGGATATCCTATTCCTTGTCTGAACCTCTCCCGATCGGGATTCTGTGCTTCTCTCATGTAGGAGTAGTGTGGCTGTGCAATCTTTGTAGATGTTTGTTTTGGTTTTCACGTATACGCCAGGTACCCCGTGTCGACGTAGAACTTCTAGAACTGCTTATATTTTCTGTGGAGTCAATACTTTCTCGTAGTCTATACACGCCATATAAAGAGGCTTGTTATATTCATCGTACTTCTCAATTAACAAG
>JABSTT010002712.1:0-37942 GCA_013339685.2 Hyalomma asiaticum | reverse complement strand
TTACAATAATAAACAAGACAAGACTCGGTTCACATAATCAGGGCTAGAAGAGATCCGCTTGAAGTGCCACACCACTTTGAGTGACAGCGGTCGTCTGTGGACATAAACATGGCCAGTAATCTAAGATTGTATCCAAACGAATCAGTTTACATATCGTTAATCACAAAGTTGTCTTCACGGCCATTACAATATAATGAAAAGGAATACGCGCACCTCTTTCTAACCACGTGTGGCGCACCACAGCTCCTCTGGTTTCCAATTAAACTTATAACCTTTTCACTGTTCTCGTCACGGCATCCTCAACGCTAGCACATCAGCATGTGGCCCGTTTGGATTATCGTACAACGGGCTCGAACAATAAGGCACCCCAAGAACAAGCAGCAGCAATTCAGTATATGCAGCGGTGCTGAAATGTTACGCACTCGCGCGTCGACATTCGCCGAGGCTCGCGTCGTCTGCTAGGGTGCCATCATCATGATAGCTGGCTGTAGTTCGTGCGTTTGGCGCTAGAGGCGCCCTTTTACGAAAGGGAGAGAGCTCCCGGAAGACGCCAGTCGATGAGTGTTTCTGCATGGTTTTTTTTTGCATTATTACATTGAATAACAGGGGAAAGTAGTCTTTTCTTTCTTGTGCTTTTCTTTGCGTCCAGTATTTTACGCGCGTAAGGGTTTTCCTTTTTCTTTTCAATACCACGTGAAAGTTATTTTAAGTTGCTATCGTTTCAGTGTCAGGTTGTAATGGACAAGCAAGTTTCTTTCTGCCTTGCGGGTTTTTTTACCTTTTTAGACCGGGTAAGAGAGGAAAATAATCCTTCTTGTTGCGCATTTCTTTGTGTCCGGAATTTCCCCGAGCTAGGGTCGGCCTTTTTTTTCTTTCTTTTTGTCAAGGCCACGTGGTCGGCCTCTAGTGGCGCTGTTGTTTGTGTGAGTTGAGAAAATTTTTGGCTAGGGCGTCGGCGTCAGCGGATATGTTTTTCGAGGTCCGGAACGACAGCAGCAGATGACTTTTCTTGCATGCATTGAGCTGGCTTTTCTAGTATAAGTAATTAGCATAAACTACATTTGTAGTTGTTACTTCGTACGTTTTTTGGGGGGTCAGTAACTTGTATTTTGGGTTTTTTTTTGCTTTCTTTTTTCTTCCTCCACGTGGCTGAGGTGCACGTACACCCACCACGAGTGTTTTGAAGTGTGTGGGCTACCCATTGAGTTTTTGGGTACGTATTGTCTTAGGGAAGTGTTTGTACTTAGGGTTTGTACTTAGGGAAGTGGATGTAGTACCGAGATTATTAGTTGGTACGGTTTTTTTTTTTTTGTGGAGGGGTCTTTTTTGCTTTCCTATTTCTTCCTCCTCGTGGCTGAGGTGCACGTACACCCACCACGAGTGTTTTGAAGTGTGTGGGCTACCCATTCAGTTTTTGGGTACGTATTGTCTTTGGGAAGTGTTTGTACTTAGGGTTTGTACTTAGGAAAGTGGATGTAGTACCGAGGTTATTAGTTGGTACGTTTTTTTTTTTTTGGGGTGCAACAGGATCGCATCAGAAAGATTGCAATGCTTATTCATAGCGGAGCCAAATGGGAGAGAGTAAAACAAACGTGTTCAGGGCACCTCTGGGTTTCGGGCACGGTAGGTGGAAAGAAAACGTGGCTAGGTGTAGCTTACATGTGGACGGGAAATAACTGTAAAGAAAAGAATCTGGAGATAAAGCATTGCATAAACACCGATATCAAAGAATTTGGTCATGGGGCCGAAATCATCCTCCTAGGGGATATGAATGCCCACATCCACGACCTTGGCGGATATACAGACACCAATGGGAGGTTATTGCTCGATCTTTGCGAGCACCATATTCTTGTGTTAGTTAACACAGGGCCCAAGTGTGATGGACAGATCACGTGGGAGGACAGAAACAGACAATCTAACATTGATTATTGTCTAATGACGGAAGGAATCTATGAAAAACTGAGAGAAATGAGAATAGACGAGGACGGGATGAACAGCTTGGGAAGTGATCATAAACGCATAACGTTACAACAGGGATATAAAACTGAAAATAATAACGTAGAGTCGAAGTTTGGCAGCTCGTATTTAAATGACAAACAAATAAAAAATATAGCCGCAAGAGTAGAGGAAGAAGTAGGCAAAATACGAGGCAAGGACTGGGGTTATAATGAGCTAGTTCATGCAATGACGAAAGAAATAAGTAAAGAGAAGAAAACTGTTTGCTGGAAAGGAAAGAGAACGCCGAAAAGATGGTGGAACAAGGAAATCCGGGAAGCGATCGAAAAGCGACGTAAAGCATCAAGGGAGCACGGACAGGCAAAAAGGGAGAAGCGGCCGCAGTCGAAGTCACGGAAAGATGGGAAATATATTTAGAGAAAAAATCTATTGTACAGAAATTGGTCGAGGCAAAAATTAAAGGTGAAGCGAACGCTGGGTTTCAGAAATTCATGATAAAAAGAATGGCGCGCCTAGGATATTTTGGAACCACATAAAAGCGCTAGGTAAAAAGTCTGCCACATTGCAACAGCATATTGTTGATGAAAGAGGAAATCAATTGGAAGGGTACGAGCGTTCGGTTACATCCAGACGGTAACAGCCGGTTCGTTTAAAAGATCGTCCAAGAGATTCCCCCGGTGGATAAAACCATGACGGGGAGCGAAACTAAGGAAGAGCTAGAACTTGAGAATTTCAACTGGAAAAAGGCCGAAGGAAAAGGTCCAAAGCGCACTGCTATGGGTTTAGATGGGGTCCCCGTTAGCCTCATTAACGCCGTTAGCCTCATTAACGAATTAGGACAGAACACTAAAGAAGCACTATTGAATGCCGTAGAAAAATGCTTACAGGAGAGGCAAATACCGGACAGCTGGCGAAAAGCAGAATGAACTTCATCTATAAAGGCAAGGGGGAAAAGAATAACATTCGCTCGTACAGACCGCTAACCATTACATCGGTACTATACAGGATGGCTATGCAAGCAGTAAAATTAAAAATAGAAGCCTGGGCAGAACGTAACAATATTTTGGGAGAACTTCAGATTGGATTTCGAGTATACAGGCGTTTAGACGATAACCTATTTGTTCTTACACAGTGTATAGAAATATCTAAAATAGAAAGGAGGCCGTTGTATGTGGCTTTTCTAGACATCACTGGAGCGTATGACAATGTTAATCAGGAAATATTGTGGGAAATTTTGGAAGGAATGGGCATAGGCGACGATTGTGTACAGCTTTTGAGGGAAATATATCGAGAAAATACAGTTTGCATAGAATGGGAAGGAATCAGTAGCAGAGAGAACGTTCATATTAGCAAGGGACTGAGACAGGGATGTCCTTTGTCGCCGCTGTTATTCATGCTGTACTTGGTTAGAATGGAAAAAGCGCTAGGAGATAGCAACATTGGTTTTAATCTGTCACACAAACAGGGCGGCGTGATGATTGAGCAGATGCTTCCGGGTTTATTTTATGCTGATGATATTGTCTTATTCGCGGACAGTCGAGATGATATACAACGACTGGTGAATATATGCGGGAAGGAAGGCGAGGCTCTAGGACTAGGATTTAGTGTGACAAAATGCGGATTGATGGTATTCAATGACCCCAATGACCAGGAGGTCAAGAAATACCGAGAGTAAGCGAATACAAGTACCTTGGCGTATCGGTAAATGAGGGTGATAGATACATGCAGGTACACGAAAAAGCCTTGGCAGCAAAGGGAAAGAGGAACGCAGCCATAATGAAGCACAGAGCGTTGTGGGGACACAATAGGTACGAGGTGCTTAGGGTCTGTGGAAAGGGGTAATGGTACCGGGGCTTACATTTGGGAACTCAGTGGTGTACATGAGGCCAGAGATACAATCGGGAATGGATGTGAATCAAAGAACTGTGGGACGCCTCGCGTTGGGTGCTCACGGGAAAACGACAAAGGAGGCTGTAAAGGGCGATATGGGATGGGCGAGTTTTGAGGCAAGGGAAGCGCAGAGTAAAATAAGGTTTCAAGAGAGGCTAAGGAATATGAAAGAGAGTAGGTGGGCAGTGAAGGTGTTCCGCTATTTATATAGAAAGAGCGTTGACACGCAGTGGAGAAAGAGAACTAGGAGGCTCACCAGTAAATATACCGCTCTAAGAGAACTGACAACAAAGAGCGTAAAAGGAAAAGTCAGAGAGGCGGAGAAGATATACTGGAGGGCAGCGATGGAAAAAAAACCGACTCTGAATAACTACCGAGAGGGCAAAAATGAAATAAAGAGGGAGACATTTTATGATAATTCAAGAGGAAGCGCTTTATTGTTTGAAGCGAGATCGGGCTGCCTTAGAACGCGTAGTTATAAAGCGAAATTCAGTAAAGAAGAAGAAAAATGCACATGGTGTGAGGGAGATAGGGAAACGACGGAGCATGTTCTGATTAAATGCGGAAATATCCACCCAGGTGTACGTTTGGGCACCACCCTACAGGAAGCCTTGGGTTTTAGGGCGAACAACGGGAAGCTGAACATAGCCGCGATTGAAATAAGTAAGAGACGGTTAGAATAGACCCTTTTCATAAATACGGCACCTGGTGGTGGGCTTTTCGTCAGTTTCGCTTTGGAGGGCATTTTGGGTTCGCGAGCGGCCATCATGAAGGCTTCGCTGCAGAGCGGGTGCATGGTGCGAGTGCGTTGGCAGCTGGTTCCCGTGTGATCCGCCGAAATCTCATCGTCTGTATTTGCGAACGTGCTCTTCGTGCAATGTGTTCGTGCCTCCCAAGAGCTTCTCCTCTACAGTGAGTGGTATTTTGTGCCCATTAACGCGATGGTCGGGCAGAGTAGCTCGGTCGCAGGACGATCATAAACCTGCAAGTGTGTGTCGTCAACTTCTGCGGCAGCGTGCACCATCGCACCACCGGGATGATAATAAGGGTTCGCCGCACTTTGGCGACATTTGCGTCGCGACATCAACTTTTCGTGCTTCCTAGAAACAAGAAAGGCGAGTCTCTACCGTTCTGCGCGTGCACATAAACATGCTTGCGGTGCTATGCATACGCGGCGACGTTTGTGTTCGTACCGTTTACGGATGCTTTTTTTTTTTTCTCCTGCCGGGAAAACCGAGGAGGCACCATCCTGTTTCAAGGGTCGTCGTTCGCTGCCGTAGCAGGAAAGAAGTGTTCTTGAATAAAGTTCATGGGACATAGTTTGGTTGTTTTTTGTTAGTCATTTCCCGGGCCCCTCCAAATGGCATGAATCACTGTCCGCCTAGCTGGCAAAAAGCTTATACAACGTGACCGAAGGTAAAAAAGAAAAATCGACGTGAGAATTAAGATGCCGAATAAGGCTTGGCTTAACCTTAGTGACGAACTCTGCAAGGGTATTTGCCGAAAATGTCTGTGTAATCGCTTTCCTGACACGATTGTCAACCTTAATTGTATGCACCGATAAATTCTGTGCTGTTATTCATGATACTGTTAATGGCTGCGGTCACCGCGTGAAAAATGCACGCACCGTAATTTTCTGAGCCGTCCCTGGCTCAATCACCCCTCGTGAGTTTTCAGGCTGGGGCCCGTATCCCAGTCGACTTCACCCTGGAAAAACAAGAAAAGAAACCTTAGCTTG
Organism: Hyalomma asiaticum; assembly: GCA_013339685.2. NCBI lineage: Eukaryota > Metazoa > Arthropoda > Arachnida > Ixodida > Ixodidae > Hyalomma > Hyalomma asiaticum. The sequence goes on along the minus strand of JABSTT010002712.1, from coordinate 32,358 downwards.
TCGCAATGAAACTTTCCTACGTGCAGCGCGTTTACGAATGAGAGACCATCAGCGTCTGCACTTAGGTTTTTAAAACTCGGAGACGTACCGGGCTAGGCTTTCGTTCATTCTTGTCCGTAAGAAAAAACTGTCGGCCAACCTCAGAGGTAATGAAAAACATTGTGACGTGCAGAATGCTTCAAACATTCCGCCAGTTACAATAATAAACAAGACAAGACTCGGTTCACATAATCAGGGCTAGAAGAGATCCGCTTGAAGTGCCACACCACTTTGAGTGACAGCGGTCGTCTGTGGACATAAACATGGCCAGTAATCTAAGATTGTATCCAAACGAATCAGTTTACATATCGTTAATCACAAAGTTGTCTTCACGGCCATTACAATATAATGAAAAGGAATACGCGCACCTCTTTCTAACCACGTGTGGCGCACCACAGCTCCTCTGGTTTCCAATTAAACTTATAACCTTTTCACTGTTCTCGTCACGGCATCCTCAACGCTAGCACATCAGCATGTGGCCCGTTTGGATTATCGTACAACGGGCTCGAACAATAAGGCACCCCAAGAACAAGCAGCAGCAATTCAGTATATCCAGCGGTGCTGAAATGTTACGCACTCGCGCGTCGACATTCGCCGAGGCTCGCGTCGTCTGCTAGGGTGCCATCATCATGATAGCTGGCTGTAGTTCGTGCGTTTGGCGCTAGAGGCGCCCTTTTACGAAAGGGAGAGAGCTCCCGGAAGACGCCAGTCGATGAGTGTTTCTGCATGGTTTTTTTTTTGCATTATTACATTGAATAACAGGGGAAAGTAGTCTTTTCTTTCTTGTGCTTTTCTTTGCGTCCAGTATTTTACGCGCGTAAGGGTTTTCCTTTTTCTTTTCAATACCACGTGAAAGTTATTTTAAGTTGCTATCGTTTCAGTGTCAGGTTGTAATGGACAAGCAAGTTTCTTTCTGCCTTGCGGGTTTTTTTACCTTTTTAGACCGGGTAAGAGAGGAAAATAATCCTTCTTGTTGCGCATTTCTTTGTGTCCGGAATTTCCCCGAGCTAGGGTCGGCCTTTTTTTTCTTTCTTTTTGTCAAGGCCACGTGGTCGGCCTCTAGTGGCGCTGTTGTTTGTGTGAGTTGAAAAATTTTTGGCTAGGGCGTCGGCGTCAGCGGATATGTTTTTCGAGGTCCGGAACGACAGCGGCAGATGAGTTTTCTTGCATGCATTGAGCTGGCTTTTCTAGTATAAGTAATTAGCATAAACTACATTTGTAGTTGTTACTTCGTACGTTTTTTGGGGGTCAGTAACTTGTATTTTGGGTTTTTTTTGCTTTCTTTTTTCTTCCTCCACGTGGCTGAGGTGCACGTACACCCACCACGAGTGTTTTGAAGTGTGTGGGCTACCCATTGAGTTTTTGGGTACGTATTGTCTTAGGGAAGTGTTTGTACTTAGGGAAGTGGATGTAGTACCGAGGTTATTAGTTGGTACGGTTTTTTTTTTTTGTGGAGGGGTCTTTTTTGCTTTCCTATTTCTTCCTCCTCGTGGCTGAGGTGCACGTACACCCACCACGAGTGTTTTGAAGTGTGGGCTAACCATTGAGGTTTAGGGGACGTATTGTCTTAGGGAAGTGTTTGTAGTACCGAGGGCCTCTGTTCTTTAGATAGTGTAACTCTTGTGCTACGAGCAGTCATGGTCAAAAAGACCGCAAAGTGTTCAGTGTGCGGGGCAGCTGTGAAAATGGAAGTTTGTGCGGAAGAGAAGGCAGCAGAAGCTGACGCGAAATGTAGACAGCGTGAGATCGAGGCAAAAATGGGAAAAATGATGACTGCTCAGAGCGGACTTATGGACATAATCCCTGAGCTTGAAAATGCGTTGGCAAAAGAGCGTGAGAAAACGCAGGCCATGGGGGAGAGGCTTAGGTTAGCAGAGGAGGGACTAGCCATGGTAGTTAAGGCGAACAAAGAAGCAGGCAACAGCTAGAATAGTGGGGCGCCCACCTCCAGCGGGGTGGGGCAGAAAGAACAGGGTGGGAAAAACGCAGGTGCGAAGAGCAGGGGGCACAGCTTTCAGGAAGTAGCTTTGCAGGAGGGAGTAAACAATGCAGCAGCTGGGACTCAGGCTAAACACCCTGACAGTAGCCAGGTGCAGGTGACTCCAGCTGGAAAACCTCAGGGGGTTATTATAGCTGGCGATTCCAATTTAGTTCCATGCCCTGAGGCACTCAAAGAGAGGGTGAAAGGCGACAAACGAGTATTGGTAGGGACGTTCCCAGAGCATAGGCTGGGTTCAGTCATGAGGCAAGCAAGAGAAAAGCTCAGGTCTGGGGCTCACCCATGCAACCTCGTGATGATTGCGGCAGGGCAAAACGACGTCCTCAACAAAGAATCGTCAGGATTAGCGACGACCTTGGCAAAAGGCGTGGACGACATGCCCGCCATCTCCCCCCAGATGCAGATAGTAGTGTGCACAGTACCGGAAATACCAGTGCGTGACCGCATCCTACAAAGAGTGGTTGTGGATGCAAACAAAGACATATGGTGTAGGAGTGGAGAGAAGGGTTTCGAAGTAGTGGAAATAAACAGGGAGGTCCATAGCTCGGGGGGGTTTCCAAAGAGACAGAATTCACTTCCATAGGAGGCTTGGTCATGAGGTAGGTTAGCCCCTTGCAGGACCTGCAGTAGCTTTTTTGGAGGGCACGCGGGCCCTTCGGAGTCCGGGGTAGCAAGGAACAAAGGAAACAACCAGGGGGATTTTCGGGCAGGCAACACTGAGAAATGCCGGAAAAGAGGTAAAGGGAAGAAAAGAGCGAAGGCACGTGTAGCAATTAGTTACATAAACATGCAGGGTGGCAGAAAAAAGGCAAAATGGTTAGAGATTGAGGAACAGTTAAACAAAGAAAAGATTGGCGTCTATGCGGTTACAGAAACACACCTTATAGACCTGGAAGAGCCACCACATATTGACAATTATGTTTGGGAAGGGTGCAACAGGATCGCATCAGAAAGATTGCAATGCTTATTCATAGCGGAGCCAAATGGGAGAGAGTAAAACAAACGTGTTCAGAGCACCTCTGGGTTTCGGGCACGGTAGGTGGAAAGAAAACGTGGCTAGGTGTAGCTTACATGTGGACGGGAAATAACTGTAAAGAAAAGAATCTGGAGATAAAGCATTGCATAAACACCGATATCAAAGAATTTGGTCATGGGGCCGAAATCATCCTCCTAGGGGATATGAATGCCCACATCCACGACCTTGGCGGATATACAGACACCGATGGGAGGTTATTGCTCGATCTTTGCGAGCACCATATTCTTGTGTTAGTTAACACAGGGCCCAAGTGTGATGGACAAATCACGTGGGAGGACAGAAACAGACAATCTAACATTGATTATTTTCTAATGACGGAAGGAATCTATGAAAAACTGAGAGAAATGAGAATCGACGAGGACGGGATGAACAGCTTGGGAAGTAATCATAAACGCATAACGTTACAACTGGGATATAAAACTAAAAATAATAACGTAGAGTCGAAGTTTGGCAGCTCGTATTTAAATGACAAACAAATAAAAAATATAGCCGCAAGAGTAGAGGAAGAAGTAGGCAAAAAAACGAGGCAAGGACTGGGGGTATAATGAGCTAGTTCATGCAATGACGAAAGAAATAAGTAAAGAGAAGAAAACTGTTTGCTGGAAAGGAAAGAGAACACCGAAAAGATGGTGGAACAAGGAAATCCGGGAAGCGATCGAAAAGCGACGTAAAGCATCAAGGGAGCACGGACAGGCAAAGAGGGAGAAGCGGCCGCAAGTCGAAGTCACGGAAAGATGGGAAATATATTTAGAGAAAAAATCTATTGTGCAGAAATTGGTCGAGGCAAAAATTAAAGGTGAAAGCGAACGCTGGGTTTCAGAAATTTATGATAAAAAGAAGGGCGCGCCTAGGATATTTTGGAACCACATAAAAGCGCTAGGTAAAAAGTCTGCCACATTGCAACAGCATATTGTTGATGAAAGAGGAAATCAATTGGAAGGGTACGAAGCGTTCGGTTACATCCAGAAGGTAACAGCCGGTTCGTTTAAAAAGATCGTCCAAGAGATTCCCCCGGTTGATAAACCCATGACGGAGATCGAAACTAAGGAAGAGCTAGAACTTGAGAATTTCAACTGGAAAAAGGCCGAAGGAAAAAGTCCAAAGCGCACTGCTATGGGTTTAGATGGGGTCCCCGTTAGCCTCATTAACGAATTAGGACAGAACACTAAAGAAGCACTATTCAATGCCGTAGAAAAATGCTTACAGGAGAGGCAAATACCGGACAGTTGGCGAAAAAGCAGAATGAGTTTCATCTATAAAGGCAAGGGGGAAAAGAATAATATTCGCTCGTACAGACCGCTAACCATTACATCGGTACTATACAGGATGGCTATGCAAGCAGTAAAATTAAATATAGAAGCCTGGGCAGAACGTAACAATATTTTGGGAGAACTTCAGAATGGATTTCGAGTAGACAGGCGTTTAGACATTAACCTATTTGTTCTTCCACAGTGTATAGAAATATCTAAAATAGAAAGGAGGCCGTTGTATGTGGCTTTTCTAGACATCACTGGAGCGTATGACAATGTTAATCAGGAAATATTGCGGGAAATTTTGGGGGAATGGGCATAGGCGACGATTGTGTACAGCTTTTGAGGGAAATATATCGAGAAAATACAGTTTGCATAGAATGGGAAGGAATCAGTAGCAGAGAGAACGTTCATATTAGCAAGGGACTGAGACAGGGATGTCCTTTGTCGCCGCTGTTATTCATGCTGTACTTGGTTAGAATGGAAAAAGCGCTAGGAGATAGCAACATTGGTTTTAATCTGTCACACAAACAGGGCGGCGTGATGATTGAGCAGATGCTTCCGGGTTTATTTTATGCTGATGATATTGTCTTATTCGCGGACAGTCGAGATGATATACAACGACTGGTGAATATATGCGGGAAGGAAGGCGAGGCTCTAGGACTAGGATTTAGTGTGACAAAATGCGGATTGATGGTATTCAATGACCCCAACGACCAGGCGGTATCCATACAGGGCCAAGAAATACCGATAGTAAGCGAATACAAGTACCTTGGCGTATAAGTAAATGAGGGTGATAGATACATGAAGGTACACGAAAAAGCCTTGGCAACAAAGGGAAAGAGGAACGCAACAATAATGAAGCACAGAGTGTTGTGGGGACACAATAGGTACGAGCCCAAGCAACATTGGCCGACTTGTCAGTGGCCGACTGGCCGGCCGACGTTTGGGAAATGATCGGAAGCCGACTGTGTCGTCCAGCGGAGGTTCGCGAGAGGTTGGCCTGACATCGGCCGCCAGCCACGTCGGTTGGAAGTCGGCAACGGGCGCCCGCTCGACCTCGCTTCCAGACCAGACGCCGATTCGCCGGCAAGGCACAATGGCAGCACGTCGGAACAACAGTTGCGGCCAACGCGCCGAACCAGTCTTTGATATATTCAACTTCCTCGAACAAATGCATGCTCATGTACAGACACGAGTTCGGGCAGAATTACATTTTGTGCAATTTTTTGCCTTCTTGATTGAGAGGAAATATAATAATAATAATAATAATAATAATAATAATAATAATAATAATAATAATAATAATAATAAGATACATTGCAATTAACTTTAGACGTTGCCGCCACCCCCCGCCCTCCCCACATCGTATATCCTTTCCTCTTTTTTTTGTCAGTTTTTTGACGTTCCTAGCTATTACGGACGTCTCACGAAAACAATGAATGATAAACCTTGCTGAACATCCAGTGAAGCTGGCCAAAAGTGCCAGCTGATTTTGAGCGCGAATATTTTGAAGTTCAGTTACATATTGCTTTTCATTGTTTATGTGATAGTCTCTTAGCGGAACATTTTCTTCGCCCGTCCTTCTCAAGTTTCACTGTGTCGTGTGGGGCTATATTTATTTTTATCGTGCCAAAATACTGTACCACACAAGCACTGAAAAAAAAGAAACACTCAAGAACAAGCGTGGTCGCCATCTGAAATTCGGGCATCCACACAAACAAGAAATATAAATGGTATCATTTTAGGGATTGTTAACAGAACGAACACCTGAACCCACCTGCTCTGACTCGATGTTCTAAAAACGTTGCTCTGACTGACCGCGCTATGGGAGAGATTACGTTCAACGGGGCATAGAAAGGCTGTGCGGGGTTCTGAGGCGCCCTTCCCGTGCGGATGGAACGGCTTAACTCGGACACTCGTGTGTGTATTCCGTTTCCTACGCACGGAACGAGGGGTCCCCCGAAACTTGGCGGTTTCCCCCCAAGAAGGCTACGAGCAGCTGCATCGCCTGAGGGGTCTCCGTCCACGAGGGAGGCATAAATCTCGTTTCGGACGCGTCGCTTCAAGAAGAGATTCTTTATTGTTGTGGAAAGGTGGGAAGGGGGAGGGGAGTGCACGATAACTGTCTCTCCGGAGAGGACAGCTCAACCGGTACACTCAAAGGGAAGGGGATATGAAAGAACAGGAAGGAAGGAGGGAGTTCGAAGCACACGCGCACACACACACACACACACACACACACACACACACACACACACACACACACGTCCCACCCGCACCTCGACCGGAAGAGAGAGAGGGAGGGAGAGCGGCCGCAAGCGTGGAAGAAAACTTGTTCAGAGACGATCGAGAAACGAAGAAGACAACATCGACCATCTAGCCAGTTGTAAATATTGCAATATAAACGTTCCTGTAGCAGTGCGAACCGAGCGAACCATTGAAAACCGATCAGTATACTTCACATCGTCAAAATTTACGTGTGCGCTTGAACGTATCAAGCAATTCGCGAGCTGATTGGAATAGCTTTTTTTTCAATTTATTGTCTCAACGGGCTGCATTGACAGTTGAAATCTTTTTATGGTCTTCTACATAATCACGCGGAAGCGAAATGTTGACGCCCGTGTGCTGTGCGATGTCAGTGCACGTTAAAGAACCCTAGGTGGTCGAAATTTCTGTAGCCCTCCACTACGGCGTCTCTGATAATCAGAGCTGGTTTTGGGACGTAAAACCACACAAAACAAAACAAACACAATCACGTCACACAAGCAGACGCACGGGCACACTTGCTGTAGTACGACTCGCAGCAACGGACCACACGTGCATATCGTAAATAAAGGTACATACTACATTGCATCAGTAGTTGTAGTAATGATTGTGCATAGCCACTTGTGGTGATTTTCTATGTATAGTGTTGGGTATTTGGCCATATAACATTATGACAAGCATGGTGCACGGTTATGGTGCTTGGCTGATGACACAAACCACGCAGGTTCAAGCGCGGTTGCGGTGGTCGCATTTTCGATCACAACTATTATTAAATTGCCACTGTTCTTGCTGTCGTCGTCGTCAATTACCTGCGATACCTTAATGGTGCAGGTGGGCGCCCTAGCCCTACTCACATTCTGTCGTCATCGCCGCCAACGTGTATGACCTTACCGGGCACGTCGACAACCAGTCTCCCTAACTTTAATAATTTTTTTTCTCTCCAACTAGTCGAACTTTCAATACCCTTTTCCCTTGTGCAAGTTTGGTAGCGTACTGTAGTACAGTAGCGTCTATCGGAGAGGAACACTGATTTCTGCAGCCGCTTTAACTGAGAATAATTGTCCTGAATGGTTAACCTCCCTGCCTTTCCATCTCCGCTATTTCCTTCCTGTGACGCTTGTACGGTAGTTAAATTGATACGCGTAACTATAGCGCTTGTCTCGGAGTGACGTCAGTTTCACTGCAGATATAGTGATTGCCATACGGTGCGCTGATGTGCACATAAGTAACGTTCGTATTGGTGCACTCCTGCAGGGTAAAGGAAAGCTACACTGAAACATGCTGGATCAGTCACAGTGGTACGCATGTAATATGGCAAGTCACCGTCGTGAGGATATGCAAAGTTCATGAGTTTAAATTTAAGCATTCTTATTTGTTACATGCTTTTCACGAGTTCGTTCTGATAACAACATTCGCCTACAAAGGATTCACACTTCGCTGATTTTGATAAAGGAACTATTTTACCGATATGTCTGTCACGTACATTAACTTCCGTACTAATCGCTCAACTCTTGCGCTCATCTTTATGAAGAAAATAAAAGTTATGCTTTCACTACCCAATTACAAGCTTGACTTCAATATATTCTGATCTGTTCGCCAGCACCATTGTTAAGTGAAAAAAAAAAATTGTGGCAGACCTCCCGCACACTGGCAGTTGATGTATAGTTGATGTGCGGATATGCCGCACGCAGCAAATTTTAGTCAGCGCCTGTTTTGTCTTCGCACTATTGTAAATATGAACGCATACCAACTGGCCCATCACCATGGTAGCTGTTATGAGAGAGATCGACATCTTTGTGCGTAGTTTAACTGCAAAAAAAAATTGACTGAAACGGTTGCTATGCAAATGGCGTGTTAATTGTAACTGACTGTGACAAATTAACTGTCAGTGGCAGAAAGAAAATGAAAATGATCGAAGTCAATCGTACTTAATTAGTAGTTAAGAGGGGGGGGGAGGGGAGGCGTGGCTGCTGAGCAAGCGCAAAAGTTTATTATTAGCTCTTCCCCTTTTTGCGAAAGTAACTGAACGATGATTCACAGGGCAAGCAGCGAGGATTCTTCTCTGCACTTTAAGTGATGACTCTTATGATGAAACGCTCATATGGACAATCATAGCCTCCTATATGGGTCAATGCGCCTATGCATGGTTCTGAGTGCTATTCAAGAACAGTATGATTTTTATTCTTAGACTAGTGCGAGGCTTGTGTAAAGTGTCCATTTCACCTGAATATTCTGAGGACGTACAACATGCGCCTTCTGGGTTCCCTAGGAACGTAGCTGTGTAAAAGCTGGGCTGCTAAACCAGAGATCTCGTCAGGCACGGTCGTGAATACAAATTTAGGACCGATATGATTCAGTACGTCGAATAATCATAGGAATGAAATCACAGAATTTTTGGCGAAGATGTGCGATTATTTGGGAATGTCGAATCAAACATTATCTTTTATTCAGTCTTCAAAACGACCGGCCATTATCCGTTAACGTTAACGTTTGTCATTGTCAGCTACATTTTACAAAAACAGAATCAGTGCGAAAATGCGATAATTCCATCCCCACGGCAGAGGGTAGGCATAAAACATACAAGAGCGAATAGCGATGCGTATCTAGAGTTGGTCATTCACATGCTTTGAAGAGTTCTTTGCAAAGGACACGCTTATATTTAGCTGATGCTACATGTCTAGATTTAATTTTCAGATAATTAATGTTGGAATGCAAACGTGGCTTTGTTAAATGTAAAAACAGTTGCTTAACATCCGAACAGCACATGCCAAATTCTTCGATATTCGATTCGCTTCTGGCACCCTTCAGTTTGGCACTGAAGACCACTGTTTGCACGGAGAATTTTCGCGCCTTTTTCTTTCTCACGCGCCTGTACAGGCATGCCACCAGACAGCAGCCAGAGAAGCAATGCGAGATTCTTCCTAAAAAGAAAAAAAAAAAGTGGGGTTGGTTCACTGCCCACTGCTGGTGCTCGTTTCTGCTTCCCGGACGTCATCTCCCTTGCTATGCGATGTCGGTGCACGTTAAACAACGCCAGGTGGTCGAAATTTCCGGAGCCCTCCACTACGGCGTCTCTCATAATCAGAACTGGTTTTGGGACGTAAAACCCCACAAAACAACAACGACTTCATCTCCCTCTCCCAAGACGGGCGACAGAAGAACCGCAGAACGTGCGCGGCTGAACGAGAGAGGATAATTTACGATGTAGCAGCTAGGGCGAGAGAGCGGAAACGGGGATCTTTGCTTGATTTTTTTTTTCCGTGACAGCGTCTGTTGGTCAAGGGGAGGGGGGAGAGAAAGGCTCCTGCCGCCTGCCGCCGGGCGCAAATTCGTTCCCGCCAAAGCACAGCTCTATATGCTCCATGAGTGCGAGGACGTGCTGGTGAGCGTGCAAGTGTAGATTTCTGCTACGAATTGAATGCTCATATGAACACCGTTAACAAAAAGCAACATAGGCAGATAGAGCGCGAACCATCCCGTCAAGACACGCAGGTGCCCTGCCCCGGCTCTGACCGAAGCCGTATACGCGTAAGTGGCATTCCTCATCCTGTAGCGCAAGATCGATTTTGCTCAGTGCTCGCTTTGATTTGTGCAACTGTTGCGTCAGTCTGGACCGTACGTTTTATACTGTTCCAACAGAAAAAGAAATGTTTCAAGGGAACGGCCCTTGTCCGAGGAATCGGGAATTCGTTTTTAGTAAGTATGGAGTGCGTAATTCCTCTTATTATGTGTTCATCTTATCGTATGCGTCATTATTTTGCTCCTTTCTCTAGGGAACACTGGAATGAAAACCCCAACAAAACGCAAGTGTGGATACTTTGCTATACGCTGGAGAAATTAATAAATCAGGTAAGACGCACGTTTATAAAAGTCATACTTAGCGCTTTTCTCGCCGAATTCGGTCACTTTTGTTCCTGTAAATGAGAAATGCCGACTGTACGATAAGTGGCTGGTACATTATTGTGAGGATGGATTGTTTGTGTCAGTTTTAGACTTTGGTAGAGTGCAGCAATTACATGACAGACAGCGCGCGAGACTGAGATATGCGTTGATCGTGTATGGCACGCGTGACTTTACTTTGCCACCGCAGTGTCGACGCTGTGCATAGAGTTAATGCGTGTGCTATTTTGTTCGTATAATCGTGTGGTCTGATTCATATATATTCCTTTCTTTTTAGGCACTGTTCTTGTTTTTTTTTTTTTCCAGTGATGATTTTGAGCCAATAAGTGGTCAGCCGATCTTCAAGGATTTCCTGCTCTGGCGCTTGAAGCACTCTTGAGGATCTCGGTGCACCATTGTGGCTGTAAGTTCATTTCATGGTTCTTGAGTGTGCTGTACGACAAAATTGTTTTGCTATTGTGTTAACAGAATTTACAAAAGTGACATCAGTGTGTATTTTCTTTGCGCACAGTATTATTCGCTCATCGTATTTCTTTTTCAGTTGGTGCGAGCGCAAGAGCATGACAACTGGCCGAACAAAAGGAGCCTACACAAAAGGAAGCTGCTGGAATGGAAGCGCTACACATTGACTGCTGCTCAGTGCGAACATATTGCTGCATGAAGAGTAGCCGTATTTGCATATTACCACGAAATGAACTACTGAAAAGTATTTAATCGCTGACGAGTACAGATGATCAGGCGTTTAATTGCGTATTACGTGCGTGCTAGGTTCTTGTGCGCTTGTTGAACGCCTCTAATTAAACTGAACCGTGTGGGTGGTGCGTATATAACGCTAATACGGCCACCACCGTGGGTTCGGGCGAGCGAGGCTAATGAGCCACGTGGGCCGTCGCCTAACTCGCACTCCGTTGCACACGTGCGTTCCTGACGCAAAGGCGTCGAGCGCAGCGTGGCAGTGACACAGTACTGCTCTTAGACTAACCGCAACACTTTATTGCAGAATGGCGACAACTCGTACACTGCGCACCGCCTGTAGTAACAGGCGGCGGGAGAAGCTAAGGCTTCGCCTCGCCAAGGGCAAAATACACTCAAAGGGCGCCGCAAGCACGTCACCAAGGGCAATGGCTCGCGGAGACACGCCGCGAAGGGAAAAGTGGTCCCTTGCGACTATGCTGCGCACTCGTGCGATCGCAGACCAATGGGCCCGATCGTCCGAGTATGGGCAAACACCGTTCGCGTTCGCTTTCGATTAGTGCCCTCGGCGTAGTAAGACCACGCACGAGCACGGGCACAATCTACGGCGTAGCGTTCGGAAAGGCAACGTAAGGGTAGGCGTTCGCCGTTGGCGCACAGGCACCGCGGCCGACTCCGTCCGAACGAGCTCAAACAAAGGAGCCGGCGGACCAGGAACGAAATGCGTGCTTACCCTTCCACTGCCACAGAGAGAGCCGTTGAGACCGTTTCTTCACCGCGCCCTCCTAGGCTCGGCGCGCGGCGCCATCATCGCGATCCGCCGAGGGGCGCGCGCGGCGAGTGTAGAGAAAGTGGAGAGAACGGTGAAGAACCGGTTTGGCGCGGGAGAGGAAGAAAGAGGCAACCGCCCTTGCACTGGCAACGGGGCAGAATGCCGCGATCCCCACACTCTCCTCCCCTAAATCTCCAGCCTCTATTTGCCTGGTGTGCGACCGATGGCGGCGCTGCGAACGGCGCCTGTATGACGTCAGAGCGGGGATTCGCGCGCTTTCGTCTGCTACGTAGGCCCAGCGCCGTGTTGAAGCCACCGTTGCGGTAAATCTCAACCAAAAAGCAGTTCAGTTGGTTATCTCGCGTACGGTGGCTACTGACGCTGTTCGAACAACCGTGGGTCTGCTTTTGACGTTCATTTAAAACTACGGCTCTTTGTTTTTTAGAACTGCGGCCGCTTGTCTCCGCGGCGAGTGCTGCGCAATGGTGAAGTACTGCGCTGTGCCTCAGTGTACTTCGTCCGCTCGTGAAAGAGGCGTTAGCTTTCACAACTATCCTAAGGACCCAAAGCTGAAGAAGAAGTGGATGGTCAAGCTCAGAATGGGAAAGCGCCCCACGCCTTCATCGACCGTGTGCAGCAAACACTTCGCGGACAGTGACTTCTGCTACCCACCGTACGCGCCACTCTTCGGTAAGTTTGTGACCGTGTTTAAGCGCCTCGCCAATACTTAAGCCGTTTATTGCACGCAGGCTATAAGCATAGGCGACTTACACCAGGTGCGATGCCGTCCCACAACCTGCCGCGAAGGCCCCTAGACAAGGAGCCGACGACGCGGCCTCCGAATCGCCTCGAGGGTAAGCGCGCCTCGTGAGCTCAGCTGAGCGGCGCAGGACGTATGAGACTACGGCTGCGTCTGGATGGTGTACATACGTATTTTATCTACGAAGCCAAGCGCGCGCCAAGAGGACTGCTAATCATAAATTCATAACCTGTTGCCGCTGTTCAGCGCATATTCTCTAAAATTTTCACCTTAGGCAGCATGCGGACACTTTTTTTGAAGCGGAGCTCTTTAAGCTTTTCGTTAGGCTGCGTGGCGTGAAACTCGACCCAGCTTGCCTTTGCCACGTTAATCTCTGTGGCCTTGTGAGTGGCATAATCAGCGATTAACTATTTGCAGGCCCGTAGCCCGTGGGGGGGGGGGGGGGGGCGACGGTGATGCGACCTCCGTTGACGGCCTCGACCGCGCATTCAACAACGTGGCCTGCGTCGTACACCGCCTCGCCCTCGATGAGACACCGCGACGTTTCGCAAGCTTTATCTACATACTTTTAGATGGTCGAGAACGGCACGCTTACTGTAATATCGGAAGAAACACCCAAACTAATTAGTATCGTACGGCGGAAACAAGGTAACGAGCGCGAACACTCACACATAGTTTCATTTTCTAACCAGCAATGCGGTCGGTGGCATCGGCGCACTCGTCGGCCATCCGGGGGATTTCTTGGCCCTGTCGATTGGGCCGCAACTAAAACAAGTTCAAGATTACACTCGAAAACAATCGTTGCAGGAGTTAGTTGACCGTCGCGAGGCTGTTCGTTCGACAAAGTTCTCACCTGAAGCAGACGATACGCGTACAGGAGCAGCGGCTGCTGCAGCGCGGTTGAAATCGGAGTCCCCGCTCTGACGTCACACGCGAGAGGGCGCCACTCCAAGATCTCAAGGCCAATACTCTACCGGTCCGCAAAGGCAGCCGGTAGTCGCTGATGCAAAACATAAATCCCCCCTTCCTCCCTAGCTCAGAAGCTGCTGCCCATACTAAACAAATAATAATTAAAAAAAGGAAAAAGAAAAACTTATAATAATAGTGAATATATATACAACGCGGTTACAATGAAAATAAATAAATAATGCACAAAATATCTACAAGTTAATGGTCCAGTCCAGGACTTGGTCGGCACGGACGGCGTCTGCGGTGTCCCGCGCAAAAGCCTCGGTCACGGTCGGCGATGGCTCCGCTGATGGTGTCAGCAGGGTCGCGAACCTGGGGTTGTCTCGGAGCCGCCGGAGGCAAAAGGCCGCGAGCTCCGCGTCGCCCAGCGTGGTGACCTCACCAGCGCGGCCACCGCCGTCGGCGGCTGGCCCTGCCCGCGGTGCGTGCCGACGCCCTTCGTAATGGCTGTTGTGGAAAACGGTGCCGCGACACTCCGCGCACAGCACCGCCTCTGGTGACGCCGGCAGCTGGGCGCCTTGTGCCGCCGCGTCCACCTCCGTGACGGTGCAGCCACGGAACGGCCACGGCACCCGATCCACTGGGAGGTCCCGCCGTACCCGCCGCTGCGCCTTCCAAGGCGCATCGCTGCAGAAGTAACGGGGCGCCTCGGTCCCCTGCTGGTGCGTCCACGTGGCTACGGAACGCCGCTCCGACTCCCGCCGTTACATCGGGGTGACGGGCCCATGTTTTTGCAGCGCCCGTCCGCCGGGCCTCTTCTGTGGTCGGCGAGTTGATGGACGCTCACCGGAGCCACTGTTCCGCGGTGCCATCGTCGCGTCAGGATCGGTTGGAAGACCCGGCAGGACTGCGGGGCACTCAGGACTCGGAAGCCAGAGAGGTGGCGACGTGGCCGGTGCCTTTCCTCCTCACCACCAATGGAGAGGAGCCACGCACCAATACACCGAGCATAGTCACGTCCACACCAATGACACAGCGAGTCGCCGTCACCTGACCGCGCACAGTTCGTGCCAATGGCACGGCGAGTCGTCCGTCACATGACCACGCACCGTTCACACTTTGTTGTGGCAGCAGCCGACCCCTTTGGAGCACAGGCTCACAATGAAGTTCGCGAAACTGAGGCTAGGGAGAAATGTGAGGCTTCGGTTGCGGAAAAAAAAGTCCGCCCCCGGCGCGAAAATACACAGGTGACCGCTTCCTCAAGTTATACCGGCGCGCGGTCCGAATGCGGTCCGACGCCCCGGTTGTGCCCTGTCGCTTGCGCGTGGTGCCAGAGGGTACTGGCGCAAGCTCGTCCGACCGTGACGCAAAGGCTTTCAGGTCTGCGATATGGGCACGGCTGAATTTTCCCGACTGGGGATCTTTCAGCACGTACGCGAGTGGAGATAAAAGTTTCTCTACTCGATACGGACCAAGCCACTTAGCAGCGAGCGAGGCTGAGAACCCCTTACTCGCGTCACTAAGAGCGTGGTTGCGCCTCAGGACAAGATCACCTACCTTAAATGAAAGGTGGCGATGCTTGCGATCGTACTGAGCTTTCTGCTGAGCTCTAGCCGACGCCAAACTTCGCCTCGCTCTACAGAGAGCTCGACAAAGCCTGTCCCGAAGCGCTGACGCGTAAGCAGAAGGGTCTGCGGGCGTCTCCTCGTCCTCGAGCCGGCACCGAATGACACTGGTCAGCGGATTTGCAAACTCCCTTCCGAAATTTAGGAAGGCAGGAGAGAAACCAGTCGAGCGATTCTCGGATGTCCGGATTGCAAACGCGAGTTCGGTCAAGTGGTCTGCCCAGTCCCTCTGACTTTCGGCAAAGGCCGCCAACATTGGTTTGAGCGTACGATTGACTCGCTCTGTCAGATTGGACTGGGGATGGTAGGGCGAAGTGGTGCAGTGAACAATTCCAAGGGAACGGCACGTGTCACCAAACACCCGCGCAGTGAAATACGAGGCGTTGTCCGTGATTAGCCTTTCCGGAAAGCCGAACCGGCAAAACACTTCCTGCAGCCTCTCTAGCACCGCCCGCGCTGTCACTTTTCGAAGCGGGAACAACTCGACCCACTTAGAAATGTGATCAACGACTACCATGAGGTGGATGAACCCCTGCTTACTCCTGGGGAAATGCCCCATTAGATCGCAGGTGGCTATATGCCACGGACGCTCACTGACAATCGGTTTCATCAAGCCGGGCGGCTTGCCACCCCTCGATTTCACCGTTTGACAGACGTGGCAGGACCGGCAATAGCGGAAGATGTCGCGCTTCATGGCGGGCCAGGTCACTGTTTGGCTCAGTTTTGCGAAAACTTTGGAGCCACTCAAGTGACCGGCCAACGGTTCGTCGTGAGAATAACGCAAAAGTGCCCTTCTCAGACTTTTGGGCACAACCACCTTGAACGGGTCAATGGACTCGTCATCTGTGGCTATGTACTTCAGCAGGAGCCCGTCATGGTCCAGCAAATATGAATCCGCGGGGGACTCAGCAACACACGCTGGTTCCGGCCCCCCACCCGCGTCCGCTGCATATCCGGCAGCGTCCCGACGCTCCGCCTCCCTGAGACCTTCGCTCAGTACAAGACAAAACGGATCATTTTGCTGGGCCTTCAGTAGCTCTTCTCTGCTGAATACGATTCCCATTCTCCCAAAGGGGAGCCTGGTATCGAGCCCACTCAGGACCGCAGCGATCGCTGCCGCCCGCATCGGCGTCGAGGGTTCGCTCTCGGCATCTTGGCCTTCGGAGTGCTCGCCCTCTCGCCTGCTTCGCGGCGCGCTGCTTACCTGGATGGCGGAAAGGGTTTGCTCGAAAGCGGACTCACCCTTCTCTCTGTTCTGTGGAACGGCCGCCGTTTCGCCCCCGACGCTTGCATGTGCAAAGGCACCGATAGCGGCTGTCGCACCGGGATCAGGGGTCCCAGCAGACAACGGGGCACGGGATAGCGCGTCAGCTACCACGTTGGTGCTCCCCTTCCGATACTGCACCGAAAAGTCGTAATGCTGTATCAGGAGAGCCCAGCGCGCCAGCCTGCCCGCAGGCTCGCGGAGCCGCATCAGCCAGCTTAGCGCACTGTGATCCGTTTGCACCACAAATTCCGTCCCATCAAGGTAGACGTCGAATTTCCGTAGTGCAAACACGATGGCGAGGCACTCCCTCTCAGTCACGGAATAATTCTTCTCCGCGGGACTCAAGGAGCGGCTGGCAAAGGCCAACGGCTGCAACACGCCATCGTATTCCTGCAGGAGAACTGCTCCTAATCCCAAATCGCTTGCGTCAGTCTGGACAACAAACGGTCTGGTCAGGTCGGGAAGTCTGAGCTGCGCTGTCTCCGCAATGGCGTTAGACAGTTGGCAAAATGCCTGTTGCTGCACAGGTCCCCACTCCCACACTGCGGACTTACCCAAGAGCTTGGTCAAGGGCGCCTGCAGTCGGGCACAGGACGGTATGAAGGAACGGTAATAATTAACCATTCCCAAAAAGCGACGAAGGCCGCGCACGTCCACAGGCACGGGGAATCGAGGATTGCTCGAAGTTTCTCCCGATCAGGTTCAATGGGGACTTCGCCCAGCGTAAACCCTAGTAACTGAACCCGGGTCTGCGCCAACTGAGCCTTCGCAGGGTTTAGTGTCATCCCAGCGGCTCGCACCCTCTCGAGCACGTCGGCCGTATGGGCCAAGTGTTCCTCGAAGGTTCGTGAATAAATCACGATGTCGTCGAGGTAGCACATGCAGTATGACCACTTCGCTTCCCCGAGGACACGGTCCATGAGTCTCTGAAAAGTCGCAGGACCATTACAGAGACCAAAGGGCATACGAGTGAACTCGAACAACCCTCTGTGGGACGTGAAAGCAGTTTTACACTGGTCAAGCTTACCCATCCGGACCTGTAGGTAACCTTTCGAGGCGTCAAGCGTGGTAAAGTACCTCGCACTGCCCAGGTTTCCTACGATGGAGCTAATCGTAGGGAGCGGGTAGGCATCCTTCCGAGTCACTCCGTTCAGACGGCGATAGTCTACGCAAAGGCGGTGACTGCCATCTTTCTTAGGCACCAACACAATTGGAGACGCCCAGGCGCTAGACGAGCGGCGAATGATGCCTGCCGATAGCATCTCGTCGAGCAAGCCGTCGATAATCTGCCTCTTGGCGAGATTGACGGGCCTGGGGTTACACTTCAAAGGAAGATCGTCGCCAGTTTCGATCGTATGGCTCACGAAATCGGTACAGCCAGGTTGATCGGAGAAGAGCTCGTCGTACTCGCGTAACAGTGCCGACAAACGAGCCTTCTCTGCATCATCCAAATGAGTCGCACAGGCGGTCAAAGGATGCGGTGCCTCTTCGTGCCGTGTCGGTCGATCCCAAAGGGGGTTTCGAGCCGACGAACGCATCTCGCAGGGGCTTGCCCCCGAAATTTGCGCGCGACACGGTTCGTGCCGTGCTCCTCGTTCCCAAGGGGGACTGTGAGAGGGCTGACGCATTGCGTGGGGGCCTGGCCCCGAACTCCGCATGCGGCACGTTTCCGACGACTCTGCGGCAAAGGCCACAGTAGTTGCCGGTGGGCTGATGAACGGCTTCAGCTGCGAAAAAGGTCCGTCGCGATAGCCGCCATTCGCAATGTCCACAACGATTCCGGTTTTCATGAGAAAGTCACGACCGAAAATCACAGGAACACTGAGCCCCGGAAGATGAACAAAACGAAAGCGTCTCCTTCGATGTCCCCATCTGGCAGTCAACCTTGCGGCGCCAGCCGAATGGGCCACGCCTTTCGCAAGATTAAATGTCGTACTGCACTCCCGCAAGCGCACAGAGTGTTTCTGCAAGTGGGACAACCCCTCCTCGCCGAACAACGAAGCGCTAGCGCCCGTGTCCAGCAACGCCGAAAATTCACGGTCGGCAATGGTGACCGGAATAAACGGCGCGTGCGCAGCAGCAAAATTGGCTGCCCTGCACGCCAAGGGAAGCAGAGGTTGGGCCGCTCGCACATTCACGAACGCCCCGCCGCACCATTTCCCTGCCTCACAGGAGGCCTGGATCCGGTGCATTCCCTTGCCATGTGCCCTCGTTCATGGCAGCGAAAACAGCGTACTCCATTGCGGTCTCTTTCCCGAGATGGAGCAGTCTCTAACTGCCGGGTTCGGCTCGCCGCGTTATCAAAGGATACGGAACGACGAGCGTCACTTACCGCACTGCATTGGGTCGGAAGGCGTCCCTTCGCGTGGGTGTCGGGTGGTGGTGCAGCACAGGCTGCCCACCTCCCGTGCGTGTAGGGATCAAGCGCACGAGCGCTGAGCTCCCACGAGCATCCACTTGCAGCCGCAAAGGCAGCTCCAGTGGAATGTTGGGGAGAGGGCATGGCCCCTCCCCACGCGCAGAGCGGCTCAAGGGCCTCGCTGGCTGGCGGCGGCGGGCGATAGGCGCGCGCGGCGAGAATGTCGCCTTGAATGCGCTTTGCCTCGGCAGCCAGTTCCTCCAAATCACGGAAACGAGCGCCGCGCAGGTACACCGAAAAAGTCGGATGTGCCTGCCTGATCACCAAAAGGTTGTCCATCGCACGTACGTACTCCTGCAGAGACTCGTCAGGAGCCTGCGTACGCATCTCGAGCTCTCGCCGCATCCTACTTCCGTAGTCAGCGGGTAGGAATTCGCGCAGGAAGGCCGCGCGGAACTCCTCGAGGGTTGCTGCTCGGTAGCCGGAATGCCGATACCACCGCGCCGCCGTGTCAGTCAGTGCGGCCGGTACGACGCGTCCGAGCACATCCTGATCGTCCAGGCCCATAGCTCTCTGGTAGCGTGTCAGGGAATCCAGATAATCCCGCCACTGAGCAGGTCACCGTATCCGCTGTAGGTCGGAACGGCCAACATGACAGCGGGCTGAGCGCGTTTCGGCACGGCCGAAAGCGCTTGCACTGCTCCCGAGAGCGCCTGGATCACTTGGACGGCGTTTTGCAGCAGCGTCTGCGTTGCACCTGCTTCAGTGGAAGCCGTTGGTGCGTTAGTGGCGTGGTCGAGCGAAGGTGAACTGTCTCCCAGCTCGATCAGTGGCGCGGTATAAACAGAACTACCGGCCTGCGCGCCATTCCCAGAGCAAAAGAGGCTCCTAGTGGGATTTGCCTGCTGTGGCACATAGCCGCCACCTGGGGCCGCTAACGTTGACACTGCAGGCGCCTGCCCAGCGTGCTCTCGAACTGTCGGTTGCACGGCTGACGGCGGGCAAAAGCCGGCGAGGACCACGGCCTCGCGTTTGGGCTGCACTCTGTCTATTCCACAGGGACCTGACGGAGAGCACTGTGCCGTCGAACTGCTGTGCATAACAAAGGGCGCAGAAGCAGTCGACGTTGCCAACGTGCACCGTTCGGGTAGGGCAGAGACACCATTCCCGAACAACGCTACGTCTCCAAAGGGAGCCGAGTAGCGCCTCGAGTCGTTACCCTCACAAGGGGCTACAACCGAGTGTTCACAATCGTGTCGCTCGACAGAGGCAGTGGCCTCGTTTTCGTGCAACGCGATGTCTGCCAACAACGACAATGGACAGCCCTGACGCGTGGCAGACATGTTGCGGCGAGACCGAAACGCAAAGGCGTACTGACTCGCTAAGAGCAGTCAAAAGCTTAATGAGCTTTTGATACCACGTTGGGCGCCAGTGTGGGTGGTGCGTATATAACGCTAATACGGCCACCACCGTGGGTTCGGGCGAGCGAGGCTAATGAGCCACGTGGCTAATGAGCCACATTTCATACTATTCCAGAATTACAATTCCTGATTTCTGGAAGTTTTATTCGATGAAGTTATTGTAGGCTTTTGAAGTTATCATTGAGTTTGCCCTAACACATCATTGGGCTGATATTTTCTAACTAGGTTAGACACGAAAGAGTAACGTTCTAAGTTAAGTAGCTGATCCTAGTATTTTCTGATGAGAAATTTCTGCTATTGATTGCTTATGTTTTTTTTTTCTCAGCTGGACACACATGCTTCGGAAGCGCACAGCCCCGTTGGAGCATCCAGCATTAGCATGGCAGGCATGTAGTGTTCGCTTGCGAGACTGTCGCCAAGGCACCTGTCTGTGGGCAGCACGGGCCTTTCACATCAATGTATGTGTCGATTCATGTTGCCAGTATTGAGCTGCTCAGTGATGTAGTGTAGGAAGGTGAAAAGTTGCAGCTGACGGTGAAGTTCATTTTTATTTTTGGTTAGAGCTAAAACTAAGTGCTAAGTGGCTACCAGGGAAATAACTGATCTCAATTTATATAGCAAGTTCCTCCGTGACAATAATATTTATGTGGAAGAGCAACTAAGATTGCACCGTAAACTTTCCCCGAACAAAATGATCAAATTTCTGCTTAAATATACCTTGATGTGTAGCAGGTAAAGTTGAAATTATAATTCTATATTTCAGGATGGATCACTGGTGTACTTTCTTGATTTTATGGTAGCGTTATTTTGGTCGTGTAACACTAATATTTTTACGAGTGGTTAAGACAAACGAAATAACACAGCGCCCTGTTAACTGCGCCTACAGAAAGTTCTTTGACTTTCCTCTATGGAGCTATCACCTGTCTTACTTTTATTGATAGCTGACTTAAAAGTCAGTTTTTTAATACAAATTGGGCCTGAATTTTCTTTTTGGTTACAGTACCATGAAAAATGGCCATAGGCAAAGCAGCATCATCATTATGGTTAGCGTTGATAAGCTTTACTTGGGTATACCAAAATTATCTTCTACTTGACTGATGTTCTATGGGGCGGTTCAAAGAGCATAGAATGTGATTTTAGGCCTTTTGTGTTTCCTTATTGTGCTTGTGAAGCAGTGGCGTAGGCAGGCATGGGCTGACCGGGCTGAAGCCCCCCCCCCCCCCCCGAAATTTTTCCGGCCGGTGCCCCACTGCCTATCTATGCTGGCCCATCACATATACGAACAAAGGTGTCCACTCGGCGAAGGTGCGGCTACGGGCATTCGCGTCTTTGTGGTGGGCTTAAAAACGAAGAACGCGGCTCTTTCAACTTGCAAAGGAAGTTATCACTCTATGGCGGGGAAAGTTGTAGCTTGTCTGCAGGGGACGGTGCTGGCAAACGAGGGGCATATGTCATTTATTGGCAAAGGATGCGGCGATAAGAGACCGAAAGGGGAGCTTGCAGTCTTTGCAGCACAGCACTGCGGCAGGCAGACGCTTCTGCAATGTGTTGACAATTAGCTCTCTGCGGTGATGGAAGAACATTGCGAGTCTGCGTACCCGGAAACATGCGTGGTTTTGTTGCGGGTGAAACGTTCGTAGGCCAAGGTCATCAAGCTAGCGAACCAAACACAAAGCAAAGTACGCCGCTGTTCCCTGTGCAACGCCTTCTGTGCCGCCCGATCCTTCTTCCCCTCTTATTCCTGTTTCTGTGGGGCGCTGACGCTTTTGGTACGTTGTATGCGGTCGCGTGGGGAATGTGGCGTACAGTGAATGCGTCTTTTTTTCTTTTTGAGCAGTGCCCCTACATGGGTGGCCCAATACAGCTTCGCTTTCGTCATTTTTCTTGACTTACACATGGTAGCAACGTGCGCTCACGCGTGTCCCCTTGCGAGAACGATGCCCCAGAGAGAGAAAATTTCAACCAACCTTCCGAGTGGACAGCACTGCTTTGCAGTGCTATCCACAAGCTAGTAAACTACGGAATAATGAGTCGACAAAAAGACCGCGCTGCGGTTCATCGCCGAGCGTGCACAAGGGTCAACAACTCCGCTACCAGCAGGCGGTGGTCGCGACATTCATTCAAGAAGGGGTGACCATATTCGTATCGTCGCTTTCGCGGCAATATGTCTCAAGGACAGCAGTAGCTCTCCGTTTTCTGGGGAAGCTCATCTTCGCAGCGCCAACAAATGAGCGAGACCTCGAATGCTAAGTCATTTTCTTCAACTGATTTGTACTTACATGATACCTTATATCCTCTGACAATACAGTGGCTTTTTAACGTGCCTACGAGATGTGGATTATATGTGATTATATGTGACCTCGCGTAGTAACGGAGCGAAAGAAGTTGTTTACATCAGCCCCCATGTTTTTCAACAGGAACCTAAGTGACAGCGAAATAAGAAAGTAAGAACGTACAAAGCCCGATGAAGGTCATAGGGCGTGTAAGAACCATAAGAAAGCTTTCTTTTACAAACTTCTTTTTAACCTTGACGTGTCTAAATCGAGCGCTATGGATGTAATATTGTCAACTCAGTGTAGCAAGCGATCTCGTAAGGTTAAAACACATGACCTTTCAGTTTGCAAAACCAGTGAGATACGGCTAGTAATAGTTGATAATCTAGTATTTGTCGATGCTAGTGCTGCATCAAGTGAGTATATTTGTGAACTTCGCAAGTTAGAAGCTTACGGCGAACGTAATTGGTACAGGAAATATTGGGCCTAATACCGACCCTTGTGCCATTGTGGCTCCCCGAGGCGCGTCGGCGGGCCGAGACACGGGCGAGACACAATCCTATTTTTCGACTGCCGCTGCGGTCAGAGAATCGCTGGGGCTTTCGTTACCCGCGAGTTCTGCGGCAACCTCGCTTTGACAGCAGAGCTGACGTTTGCGCGGCGGTCCCAGATGAGAGTGTGCATTAGTCGGCGACCTTGAAGAAACAGAATGTCGACGCCAAAGCGAACCCAGCGCGCTCATAAGTGCTTGAATAAAGCCATCGGAGCATCCCCGGTATGCTTCGATCACCGAGCAATGCAGTAAGTAGAACTGCTTCTCGTACGCGCACATCTGACCGGCCACAAAGGAGGGACTGCCTACAGGCGCGTCTTTTCACCAGGCACTTCCAGCCTGTGGGCGCCTAGACGGTGCCAAATTGCTTGCACCTGGAGTGCTTCGGAATGGAAGCGGTGGTAGCTAACGCTCGTTACGATAATCTGTACACAAGTGTCGCCGGTTAGGCTGTCCGACGTCCTGTCCGACTGTCGAGTTTTGTGTATGTTTATATTTTGCTTTTTATATTTTTGGAGAGGAGCTGGTACTGCGTTACACTGTGGAGGCGAGTCCCAAACAATGGTCGCATGGCGGGTTGGACTGGTGCGATTTCTACCGGCGACGTTGCCGTAGACAACCATTAGATAGACGCCCTGGTGAGGCGGGCTGTCGGAGAGAAAAACTCGTCTCGGGACAGAGGACAGGGTGGAATTTTGGAGATTCGGGAGACTCGAAGAAAGGCCCTCTGTCGTGTGAAGAAGTAAGCTTCGTTTGCTGTCTCTCGTGCAAGCCTGGCCGTTCGGCTCTCCAATCTCGGAGAGACGATGTAGTCTGCGAGAGCACGATGCCAGCAGCAATGATCGGGGAGAATCCGTGAGCCACGGCGCCTTCGAGAGCACCCAAGGACCAGTCCACAGGCCGGCGACGAGACCTATGCGCCGATGGAGCCCACCCAGATAAGCGTTGTCTTCGTTGGCGGCAGCAAGCGCACTTAAGACATTGCGCCGTTAGTTTATGAGCTGTTTTACCCATTGTATCTGCCGTTCATTGATGAGTTTGTTTCCGCTGTTAATTCCTGTGCTGCACTATGCGTTTACGTTGCTCTTTGTTTGCCTTGCATCATTACGTTCGCTACTAATTGTTAAGTGTATACTTCGATCATGTTCACATATTAAATTCCATGTTTTGATGGCTTAATTTAGACTGTTTCCTCTTCCCGGCCCCAGCACGAATCCGGTTTGGTTAAATGGTTGTTGAGGTGTGTGGCCAGAGGGGGTGATTGCGTGAAGCATTTTGAACGGAGTCGTAGCGTAGTTGTGGTACTTGTGAATTGTTGCGGCTTAGAACCCCCTCCCCCTTTGCGCGAAGTAGGGACATCTCAACATTCCGGAGTTCACTTCAGTGAGTTCCAAATCAGATTTATTGATCGCAACTTGCATTCCGCATGCCTCGAAGTAAATGTAGGATTAAACTGGCGTTAGTCCCAGTAGCACCATGGGATTTTTAATTTATCTGGCTAGAAGTGTGAAGTGACAAACCACATAGAAAGCTTTTTCAATATTAAGAGATATTTTAGCACGTTTTTCAGCTTAACAAATGTGTCAGTAATTATTCTTGAAAGGGCCAGGATGGTGGTGTTTGTGAGTTTAGTGGAGACAAAGCCATGTTTTTGGAGGCCTACAATGTTAATGAGGACGGCATTTTTCTGTAACGCAATAGACTTAATTCTTTTAAAAAAGAAGTGGTAATATGTTCACGACAGATAGATCTGGAGCGGCTTATAATCACAATCGCAGGCGAATCTCTGTTCTTCCTGCAAATGTATCGAAAATTTGGTAAAAGAAGCGCCTGTATAATGTAGCGAACAGGTAAGTTTCGGTGAGAAATCCATAAATACGAAATATATACCAAAATGTCGTCCTCTATGTCTACTAGCATGTTAAGTTGGAGAGAGTCTTCCGGAATTTATCAGGACAACGCCACGATCAATTTATAAAGTGTTTCAAAAAATGTGTTTGTTATAGCGTCATTTTCAGCTTACCTACCTCAGGTATGCTGCCAGCTGTTCCCGGCTGCGCCTGCTATCACGAATTCTTTACAGCATTTCATGCGTATGTGTACATCGATAATTATACTTTATTTTGAAATTATCACAAAGGTAGTAGCGGGCGCAAGTGACGAATCTTCGCGGTGGCGGGGAAATAAATGTCTTTCTACTAGATTTCGTCGATACATTGCATTCTGTAAATGTTTTGAATGGGCGAGAGTATCGTTATTTCGGGGCCCAGTTGATATGACAACTGAAGGCTGAAATAGTTCGCAGATGCTGAACGAATGTATACTTATTGGGCGACGGTCCGCGCAAATGCGCCGCGTGCACATTTTCGTTCCGGAAAAAAAAAAAAATATATATATATATATATATATATATATATATATATATATATATATATATATATATATATATATATATATATATATATATATATATATATTGTAAGTTCTTAGCCTAGTTCTTAGCTGCTTTCGGCCCGCTTCCCCATGTGTGCGACCATGCCAGACGTCTCTCCGCCACGAACGACCAGATAACACACAACGACTCTGCTGGTGCACCCAGGAGCTCTTCAGCAGAAAAAATCGTGGACTGCCCTGGTACGGAGGCCAGCTGCCTCTCTGTGTGCGGCTCGAGTTCTGCGTCGGTGAGTGGCGGTGGAGCAAGTTTTCCAAATACTAGAGAGCAGCCTGGGATACGGTCCTCATGCGTGCCAGTGTCCAGGCGCATGGGTGTGCCGACTCCGGTAGGGCTGGATATTCCGCGACTTCAGGAACTATCACCATCTCTCGAGACCGACAACGATCTTGACGACAAGAACCATGCTGAACAGGACATGTCCGTTTGTACTGGCAATACGTCCCCTGAAAAGGCTGAGCCAGCTCTGTCTTCAGTACCCTCGCTTAACGACTGTACAGACATTCCTTGTTTGCTGAGCAACACCTCGCTGAAGATCGCCGCAGTCGTCGAAGACAAGCTTGTGCAACCTGCCATTCATGGAGTTGTTAAACAGAAAAACGGAGGACGGTTTGCTTCACAAGGCCGGGCCAGGCCCGTTAATTCGAGATGCATAGAGAACTCTACACAGCCGACGCCATCGAACTACAAGTGGCGTCGCCCTACAAAACGGCAGCGTTCGTCGTGGGAGCCTACGATAGGGCTCCAAGTTACTGCAGCTCAAGGTATGCTACACCTGGCGGCCAACTACGGAAAGCACGCTGCTCTGTCTACTGATCTGCGACGGAAAAGCACCAGGCGAAAAAAACTCCCGCTGCGACATTGCGCGCGACACTCCCTCCCAGAGACACGTCTGGCAGCTTGCCAGGGGAAGTCGCAGCACGGTAAAGACCTTCGACCACCATTGCATAGTAAATGTCGCCTGCTGAATGTGCCCTTGGTGGCCCCGCGAGTCAAATCACAGCATCGGCAATTCCTGCAACGACCACCGCGACACAGCCAGTGCAGGCCCCCAGAGGATTCCTTCCGAATTCTCCAGGACAGACCCGGACTTCTCCAGGACAGACCTGGACAGACCACAGCAAGACAGACCACGACAGACCACGGCAAGCCACCACGCACCGGGACCAATTCCGGTAACGGCTACATAGGCACACTCAGTGCCGGCCACCAGAGGTTTCCGTTGCTCAAACCCAAGTCGTGGCGAGGCCGAGACCGTCCAGCGCGACACAGTCAGTGCCGCCCTCCAGAGACAGTTTCGCCCGTTACTGTCACTCGCAGTCGTGGCCGAGTGTAATGTATAAAAACAGAGAGCTCGCCATGCATAAGACGCTCGCGCTAGAAGAGCGCAGGGTAAGAGAAGCAGAGGAAGAGGATATATTGTAAAGAAGAGAGACGTAGACACAGCGCCTTAGCTGCAGGCCGGCTGTTCTATTCTCCACGTCGTCTTCCTCTGCTTCTCTAGCCCCGCTTTGCAAGCGCGAGCGTCCGAGCCCCTGTGCAGCTTTTCGCCATTACAATATATATATATATATATATATATATATATATATATATATATATATATATATATATATATATACACACACACAGTGAGGCTCCGTCCATCCTGTCCGTGGAAAACTCCTAGCCCCCCCCCCCCGAAAAGAATTTCTGGCTACGCCACTGTTGTGAAGTATCTGTTTCCCCTTGAGTGTATCTTGCTTACATGTTTCTTTTTCGCTGTCTCGTAAACCTCGACAGTTTCCCTAACGGAATCCATTTTTCCTTAGCGCCACCCAGTGTTTCCTTTACTGAAGATGAAAGACGGACCGGCTGCGGGCAAAGCTTGGGAAGCTTCAACGACAGGTACAGAGGACCAGGAAGCGACTACGACAATGCAGCATGCTGTCCACTTCTGATATAGTTGAGGCAATCTCCAGCTGTAGGTCGCGAAATAATTAGCAGCCAATTTGTAAATTAGTTCTTAAGTTGTGCACTTCGATGTTTCTCTGGTGTTTTTTTATGCGTTATATATTTTGGTGTAATAACCAATACAACTGCAATATTTTGGCAATAAATTACAGCTTGTATTTCAAATCTGTCTTTGTTGTCTTCCTAGTTTGTTGCAAGCTGGCATTATGTAGCCGTCATATCCGCAATAAAAAAAAATAAAGGAAAAGAACGCGCGCAGCTATAAAAATAAGTGAAAAGCGACGCCCGCACAAAATATTTCGTAATGTCGCGCCATGTAGCATTAAAACGTGACGTCGTTTCCGCTTCCGGTTGTGACGTCATTTTTTAGTTGTCCCCTCCATACGTAGATGGCGACAGTTGCAACGACTAGCCACCTTCTTGACACATGGGCCTCTACGGAAGTTACGCTACCAGTTTACATATACCTTGGAGCAGCCGCGATATAGTAGCAGACGACAACGCCATATCGTCTGTTTTTGCCGGTCGCCAGCCGCCATTTTGACGCTTCGAAAGCGGCCTTGTAAAACTGCTCAAAACAACATTTTTATTTGTTAGTAGGAGTGCCTTCAACGCCCAGACGGCGCTACGATCGCTTCCAAAAATCATCCCCATTGGCTTTATGGAAATGTCCTCCCCCTGGCAGAACCACGTAAACATTGTCATCTGCTCTGGCATGGTTGCACCTTTATTAATATTTAGGTTACTTAACGATGAGCATTCATCTTTAGTAGCAGCAGAAAAAAAATCGTCTGCAAGCGCACGCCGTGATAGCCGCGTCGCTGCTTCGTCTGCTCCACGCGACGCCGGCTGCACCGCGGAGAGGGTCACGGGACATGGTCGCAAAGCGATGCCAGCGACACCTGGAATGGGCGACGA
The DNA here is from genome assembly GCA_013339685.2 of Hyalomma asiaticum. Classification (NCBI taxonomy): domain Eukaryota; kingdom Metazoa; phylum Arthropoda; class Arachnida; order Ixodida; family Ixodidae; genus Hyalomma; species Hyalomma asiaticum. The sequence continues at coordinate 3,911 of JABSTT010002712.1, read as the reverse complement.
TCTGCAGGCTCAGACTGCAGCCACCTCCTTGCGCGAGTTTTCCAACTGTCCCCATCCAGTAGCGTTGCCCGTGGTCGACGCCATCGCTCACGCTATGCTTAGGGATAGTAGCCGGTATTAACCTGGCAACAAAGTATAAAAATACATAGCCTCCGAAATGGCGCATAGCCACGCCGATCTCGAAAGCTATGCGAAAAAAAATCAGCGTCGATAGATGGCAGCAGCTGTCCTGTTTACGTGAGCTGGTAAATCAGAGCTGAGCTGGTAAATCAAGGCGTTCAAAGAGCACGTTTCCTTACCCTCGGCGATGGAACCTTAGAATGTGGAACGGTGGCCGTCCGTGGAGCTGGGAAGCTCAGTCATGGCTCAGTCTCAGCAAGAAACCGAGAGACTACACGCGTCGATGTCAGTGGACGCGGTGCACCCGGCGTTGTGTCTGTGCGAGCTTGTCGATTATCGCCGTGTCCGAGCGGTTCGTGCGCGATGTTCAACGTGCGCACAGAGAACACCTATATAACCGTACGTACGTGTTAAGCATGGTTTATTCTTTCGTGTGCAGAAAGCTCTTTCGACGCACAAGCTACGAGTTCCTTTGCCTGTACATTGCGACTGAGGCGGTCTGAGGCATGATCGAACAGCCCGGCTGCCAAGCCGGTGCCCTCGAACAACACCGCATCAACCCGTCCGTCGCTACCCCGCTACGGTCACAAAGAGAGGGGCCGGTCATAACAGTAACAACGTAACCGCACGAATGCGCTATCACGTCAACCGATGTCGCCGCGCGATCACATATGTTATATCAGACACCCAAAATGAGGGGGAATCCGAAAACAAATAAAGAGATCGGAAACCGCGCTTTATTGAGCGAATGCGTGCATCGTGAAATATAATAATTGCATTATTAGAAATTGTTTTCAGTATTCTTAATATTCACACTTAATCTTCGCAATATTATTCGTTTTTTAAGGAATCGGCATAAGACCTACCAACGCTACCAACGCCTCCTTTACTAGATGCCAGCCGCGTCGTCGGAAAACGCGGTTCCGCACCCTCTCCCTCCTTCGTGAAAGGCAACGAGCGCCGCGTATGGGCGCGCGCCTGTAACATTGATCACGTGGGCCGCCTCCGACGTCTTGGAGGTTGCTGGCGCGGCGCGCGGCGAACTGCTGCTAGCAGACGACGTCGGTAAGCGTGTTGCCCGCAGCCGAGCAGACGACATTAGCTGCGCAGTAAGCGCGTTGCGCGCAGCCGAGCAGACGGCAGGCTCTGCGCATTTTTTTATTTGTTTCAATATTGGGATTGTTTGTTTGTTGGTTATGTGGGGTTTAACGTCCCAAAACCAGCTATGATTATGAGAGGCGCCGTAGCGGAGGGCTCCGGAAATTTCGACCACCTTCTCTAACGTGCACTGACATCGCACAGCACACGGGCCTCAACATTTCGCCTCCATCGAAATGCAGCCGCCGCGGCCGCGATTCGCTCCCGCGACCCTCGGATCAGCAGCCGAGTGTCATAACCAATAGACCACCGTAGCGGGCGATACAGTGAACGCGAGTGACCCGCTCAAGGCTTGATATTACGTGCGACTTCAAGGAAGATGTTGCTGAACGGAAACACGTACTGCGGTGTGTTTGTGCGCATTTTCGCGAATTTCTGTGAACGCGAACTAGGGCATTCCTTAAAGCGCCGGTAGTAAGTTAATTGCACGTACAGCTGCGCTGCTGCCACCTGTGCACACGATCAGTGAACTCGGCTGAGTGAGCCCAGTACTTATCTGCAAGTCGACCTGGAACTGAGAGTTCGTCGTCCAGGCAAGGCGAACAAGACTGTTTAGAAACTCGACCATCTCTTGAAAGTGCGTTGGTGGAGACACCTCTATCACGAACAGAATGAAAAGTAAGATCTCAGTTTATTCTGACGTGAGCGTGCCGATCGCATGACAGTTACCGTGCATGACACTGAGAAGCTAAGAGTGCATTTTTGAAGATATCTGGCGTTTTACGTCCAAAAGCCAGCTGCAATTATGAGAGATGCCGTAGTGTGTGCAGTCCTTGGAAAACGAATTCGCGACAACGTAAAAAAAGAGCAGTCTTGAACAATGACGTACATTTGGCAGGATGTATAAGATGTTTTTTTTTCTGGTAGCACTGCGCGGCATGACGCAACATGAGCACGCAGTTGCGATAACGAGAAAGAGCGCCCGTGAGAGCTCTCGCGAGCCAGCGCTTGCGAGAGCTAGCAGACGCGCACTTCCGCTGCTACCGGAAACTGATGGATGGATGGATATTAGGAGCGTCCCCTTTATAACGGGGCGGTGGTCGGGCCACCAAGCTCTAGCTTTATTTCTTTTTCGTTTACAACCATTTCTTTTCCCGAATCACACATATTTTCACAACTAATTTTTTTCCTCGTCTATTTATTTTATCTGTTATCGTTCTGCTGTGATGTAACAATCTTACCCGAACTACCTTGCGCTTTTATTTGCTCCATACGTTTGCGCCACCAATGCTCTAAGCGCCTTTTACTTATATCTATCGCCGGCATGTTCAGCTTTCCCCTGTTACTCCTGAAACCCATGGCCTCCTTTAGGGTAGTGTCCACAGCTACACCTGGGTGGACATCTGTACATTCAATCAATGGTCTGTCGTTTCCCTAGCTTTTCCACAGCACGTACATGTATCCCCTTCTTTATTGAATTTCGCTCTGTAACTTCGGGTTCTCAGGCAACCGGACCTTGCCTCAAACAGTAAAGCGTTTCCCTTTGAATTATCGTAAAATTTTTCTCTCTTGATTTCGTCTTTCCCTTTTCGGTAGTTGTTCAATGCCGGTTTCTTCTCCATTCTTGCTATCCAATCCGAGTTCTCCGCCGCTCTGACCATGCTCTTAACGCTCTCTTTCGTCCTATCCGTTTCGTTACTGGATGTATACTTACTGGTAACCTTCCTAGTTCTCTTCCTCCATTGTGAATCAACGTTCTTCCTATACAAATACCTGAATACTTTCGCTGCCCATCTACTTTCTTTCATATTCCTTAATCTCTGTTCGTACCTAATTTTACTCTGAGCTTCCCTTCCCTCAAAGTCAGACCATCCCATATCCCCCTTAACAGCCTCATTAGTGGTCTTCCCATGGGCGCCCAGTGCGAGACGTCCGACCGTCCTCTGATTCACGTCCAGCCCTGATTGTACCTCTGACCTCATGCACACCAGTGAGTTTCCGAATGTAAGTGCTGGCACCATTACACCTTTCCACAAACCTCGAATTACCTCGTACCTGTTGTAACCCCACAGCGCTCTATGCTTCATTATTGCGGAGTTCCTCTTTCCTTTAACTATCATAGCTTTTTCTTGTACTTCCATGTATCTATTCCCATCATTTATCCATATCCCGAGGTATTTGTACTCTCGTACTCTGGGTATCTCCTCGCCCTGTATTGATATGGTCTGATCGTTGCTGTCATTGAATATCATCCATCCGCATTTTGTCACACTAAATTTTAGCCCTAGATCTTCACTTTCCCGACCACATATACTAACCAGACCCTGCAAATCTGTTCGACTGTCTGCGAATAGCAAAATATCGTCTGCATAAAACAACCCGGGGAGCTTTTCTTCTATCACTATACCTGCCTGTCTGAACGTCTGTACTGTGAAAGGCAACGAGCGCCGCCTCACGGATTTTCGCTGAACTGAGGGAACGAGAGCCGCAATAGGAAAGCGAGCGACGCAACTGGCATCTAGTAAAGGAGGCGTTGGACCTACACTTGTTTTTAGCACTTTCAGTAACACTTACACTGGCCACATTGACACAATTGCAAGAGGGCGGCGCCCGGGCGGGAACCCCCCCCCCCCCTCCGCGACCCAGCTTTGCCTCTAGACACTGTGCTCTAGAGTCAGTATATTATCTCTATG
>JABSTT010002711.1:0-38417 GCA_013339685.2 Hyalomma asiaticum | reverse complement strand
CTAGTTTTCAACATGGAAAAACTGCCATGATGGTTACCCATCACATAACGAGGAAAATTACTCAATATTAAGACAGAATTTATGTGTTGTTTTCCGGGGGTGGCTCACGGTGAGGTAAAACATTTTCATCAGGTGTAAATTTCTAGGGGTGTGCCAATGTTCAAAATTTCAAATATTTTTCTAATAGTAATTACTATTTGATTCAGTTTGTACCTAAAGGGACTGACAACCAGTTTTTAAGGTAACTGTATTCTTTTTTTTCATCAGAAAGCTTACTGTTCAGAGTGTGCTATCATGCACTGGCAACGGGAAAAGCGCAGTGAATCCTTTTATGAGAATTTTTTACCCCTGGAGTCTTATATGCAACACATGTGGCAACAGTGGGTAACAGCCGTTGGGTGTGTTTGCGCTAGGTTCTGCTGCGACAAAGTGCATGCGCACAACGCCTAGGAGAAGCCACACACATGTGCCGTAGCTACAAGCAGGTTTTCAGTTGCTGTGAAAGCAGTGCCACTTCTCAGCGTGGGCTCCTTTTACTGCGTAGCAAGCAAATGACTGGGTGAGGATGTGTTTTATATACTGACTGCCAATTTAAGTCCGAGTTGTGGTACTATAAACAGCAGCAGACGACGTACAGCAGTTTAAAAAATCCAGAACGCTGTACCTACCAAGGCTTCACCACCAGGCTACACCATGTTTCAGTTGTCACGATTTTCAAGCTCAATTTAAATATACATATTTATTTATTTATTTATTTATTACCATTACCCTCAGGGCGCATAAAGGCGTTACAGAGGGTTGGGTAATATAACAAAAAATGCGGTAAAAACAAGAACACCATTATACAACAAATTAATGACAATACATGTTCAAACCAATACTCAGTTATTAGAGGCTTAAGATGTGATCGGTTAGTGCAGTCTTGAAAGATGACACGTCCCCAATGGAGGCGATGGAGGGGGGAAGGCAGTTCCACTCGGCACTGGTCTTGGGCAGAAAGGAGTCTGAAAAGACGTTAGTGCGGCAGAAAGGAATGAAAACTTTATACTGATGATCAAGACGTGACGATATGTATGAAGGTTCTGAGATGAGTTCCTGTTTAAGTGAATTATTAGGGTAAAGGATTTTTTGAAAAAGGCATAGACGAGAAATTTTCCTTCGAATTTGCAAATCAATTAGTCCAAGTTTGATTTTATTAGTGAAATGCTAGATGTGCGGGAATAGTTTGAATTAATGAAACATGCTGACCGATTTTGGACTCAATGATAGCTGATAATGTTTTTTGACCGGGTCCCACACAGATGACGCGTACTCAAGCTTAGGTCTAATCAGTGTTTTGTATATAGTATTAACTTTACATGGCACTTATTAACTTTAAATATGCTATTCAAATTGTGAATTTCACAATTTCGAGGTTCTTTCCAAATGGACAAAGGCCTGTTCGCACTTCTGGCCAGTTGTCGGTCCCTTTAACATTTACTATTCGAACTCTTGGACGTTGGTAATTAAGGGAGAAATATTCCGTCTCGTGACAACTGGCCCATTCTTGCATTATGCTTCACCGCATAACGCCTGTTTACTGTGGCGAAACACTCGTGCATGGTGGCGAAGCTAGCACCCATGTACTGCAGTGAAGCTAACACCCATGTACTGCGGTGAATTTAGCACTCGCATATTGCGGCAAAGCTAACACTCACATACTGCAGTGAATTTAATGCCTGTGTACTGTGGGAAAGCTAACACTTCTATACTGCTGGAAATGTTACACTCGTACTGCAGCAACTTAACACTCGTGTACTACGGGAAAGCTAACACTTGTGTACTGAGGTGAACTTAGCTAGGCTTTCAGTTGCACAGTTGGACTGTTCTTCAGGAATTTGGAAACACTACTGCGGGAGCACACTAGTCATGCAGTAGATTTTTTTTGCACATGTTTAGTAGCACATTTCTCTATAACATGACGTGGTAACATTGAAGAAATATTTATATTAATGACATTCAAGATGTAGCGGATTCGTCTGTTTGTTTGAAACTATTCGCAGATGACTGCGTCATATTTACGCCTGTAAATTCTGTATCTGACCAGATCACCCTGAATGGTACTTTAAATAGATTGGCAGAATGGTGCAATAAATGGGAAATGGTAATTAACCTGCAGAAAACTGTGCACATGAGCATCACTAACAAATGCAACAAACTTCCTTTTACGTATCATATAGAAAATAACCCCCTTGAAGAAGTTCAGGCATGCAAATATTTATGAATAACATTAACTTCCACTCTTAACTGGTCGACCCATATAAATACATAAGCTCCACAGCCCGAAAAAAATTAGGCCTCTGAATCATAAGTTGGGCGAATCCCCTCCTTCCCTCAGATTGATGACATACAAAACAATGATTAGACCCTCCTTGGAATATGGCAGTACTGTTTGGGATCCTTACACCCAGGTAAACATAGAAAAACTCGAAAAAATTCAAAGGTTGGCTGTCCGCTATGTTTACAAACGTTTCAGACGTCTTGATTCACCTTCGGCTATGTTACAGTTGGCCGAATTACAGCCACTATCTGAAAGGAGAAAAGAGGCACGTTTGAAGTTTTTGGCTTCTGTTTATTTTGGTAAGTCCGGAATAAAAACTGACGGCTACTTGAAGAAGCACATCGGTCGAGCCTCACGGCACAAGCATAGTCATTACATCGAGCCTGTATTCGCAAGAACTAACTTGTATAAATATTCATTCTTCCCGTGAACAATCACAGAGTGGAGTCATTACCATCCACATCACCCATGCTAAGTAGTAATGTTTGATTTTTTTCCCTTTTGTGTTTCTCTTTATGTACACCCTCTCCTGCTTGGACTACTGTCTGCAGTATTGTACAAAATAAATAAAATTATTTTAAAATATTTGATTTGATTTGAATTTCAACAGAAATATGCGAATTTGCTTCGCACTAAAAATTTTCCTATTTGCACAGCTCTGTAAATTTCATCGTTGTAAGATTTGCCTGTATACCAGTACACACATGTACCAGTACATTTGCACTGGTATATGTTTAAAACTACGAAATCTAAAGCCAGATGCCTGCATCACATGCTGGTGTGTTCAAAACCACAAGCAGAAGAACGAATAACAAACAGTAAGAATGTGGCAGTGCATATGATATCTGACCCTATCTGCTTTGTCTGATATGTTGCACTGAGTCACATTTATGCTTGCACCTGAAAATTCAAGCTTCTCATAAGCTGAACAAAACTTTAAGGTCCCCTCAAGTTTGAATTAGTATTGGAAGTCTGCTGCTGCATTGGGACTAGTACAGCGTTGAAAGGGTGAGGACACGAGAGACAAGGCGAAGTGCTGACACATGCAATGAGTTGTCCTGTTTTGTTGTTTTGATGATAAGTTGTGATCCCCCTAAGAAACAAAAAAAAAAATATAAGGTGAAAGCTTGCCACCCCTTACCTTATTGTTCTTGTTATTGCTTCAGCATTGTGCTCATAATAATTGAAAAATAATCCGTGCATCTCCACGAAGTGAACCATGACGAGTGGGCGAAGCACTGGGGATCGTTCGGTATTACCGTAAATCACCCGCGACGTTGTCCACTCGTGCGTGCAAATGAGTGACAACGCATGTGTATGTTTACACAGACATTGTCATTTATGCTCCTGCTCTTTATGAGGTTCCTGCGCTCCCACGTTGTAGATTGTGCCGAGTTCCGGATTACCTTTAGTTAACGCGCACGCTGCGAATCCTTATGGTTCAACTACGCACAAGAGAAATCTCCCACAGGCACTACATTCCAGGTCAAGATCCAGTGCCTATATATATATACGGGGTGGCCGGTGAACGGTTGTGCAGCGGGAGCAGTCGGTTTTTTCAATCAAGAAACTCTCTAGCAGACGCTGCCTGCATCAACGTTGTCTCTCGCGGGCAAGGGCGCATTCTCGTTCCTTGTGAGCTGGTAAAGCTTTCATCACAGAAAGAGAGTTTCCACAGTCAGCGTGCGTCTCATGAGACGCTGCACCTCATGACGGGCACAACTGTAATTATACTGGTGTCACAGGGGCGTTTCGAAGGCCTTCAAACCGATAGTTCGACTCAGTTGAAGTTTGAGCTGCTACATGGGCGGTTTCGATGGCCGTCGAGTTGACAGTCTATCGAGTCAGCAGAGCACCCTACAACTCCTTCGAGACTTTGAAGGCCGTTGAGCGACGGAAGCGGAAACGGTGTGAACTCCGAGACTTGGCACACCGGCAGCTACTGCATGCGTTAGTTTAGGAGGCCACGGCCCTATTTATGTCGTTGTACCGAGGGGCCAGCATTCTCTTTATTGCATAAGTTCTAGAATGAATATGCCACCACTGCCATAAAAAGCAAATGCTGTGCAGCTGGTGGGAAACATGCGTGTTGTGCCATCTGGTGTCTACGAATCATACCAATATTTGAGGCTCATGCCACGCACTTAGGCTTAGCAGTGTCGAAATCGGCACGTTTTCTCAATAACGACTGCAAAATGTGGCACATATTTTTTCCCTTTTGGTACATGAGATTAAGAGAAGGCTCAATTTAAAGTTCGTTTCTTGCCGTCAGTGCGAATAGCAAGCAACCAGTGCGAATTAGAATTCAAGCGGGTGCTTTGGTTGCTGCCATGTTGTTGTTAAATCATTCAGCGACTCAACGGCCATTCAAAACTGCCATGTAGCAGCGTCATAACTTATTTTGAGTCATCGAGTTGTGAGCTTTTCGAAGGTCATCGACTCGAAGGCCTTCCAATGTGCCTATGTGACACAGGTATTAGATGGCGACGCTGGGTGTACGCCGCACGCTCGGCCCTAAAGTGCTTCGCCCCTAAAATTATGCTTACCCTCGACCGTAATCTCTTGCATTAGTGTTTTCTTGCACTGGTCGTGGTAAACCTGTAGGTCCGAATTGCAAGAACATACTTTTAACAGCGGGGCAGTTCAAAGTCAAGGCTGTGCCATGCGTTGTATCTCATTTGTAGTCACTAAGGGGGGAAAAAAATTGGACCCACTCTTGCCCTTGACCCACTAGTCACTGCCACGCTCAACCCACTGTTACATGATAGTGATTATGCAAAACTCATCATCGTCATCATCATCAGCCTAATTAGGTCCACTGCAGGACGAAGGCCTCTCCCAACGATTTCCAATCCACCCTATCCTGAGCGAGTTGGTTCCACTTCATGCCCACAAACTTTTTAATTTCGTCGTTCCATCTAATCTTTTGCCTGCCTCTGTTGCGTTTCCCCTGTCTTGGTACCCATTCCATCGCTCTTACTGTCCATCTGTTATCTTTCCTCCTCATGACATGTCCTGCTCAGGTCCACTCCTTTCTTTTAATTGATATAATATCAGCTACTCCTGTCTGCTCCCTGATCCGTTCCGCTCGCTTCTTATCTCTTAGCGTTAGCCCTATCATTTTTCTTTCCATCGCATGTTGCGTGCTCCTTAGTTTCATCTCTATTTTTTTCGTTATCCTCCACGTTTCTGCACCGTACGTTGGTACTGGGAGAACGCAGTGATTGAATATTTTTCGATTTAGTGAGAGCAGCAAGCTCCCAGTCATAATTTTGTAATGCCTTCCGAATGTGCTCCAGCCCATCCTTATTGTACAGAGAATTTCTTTTTCATGAGTAGGAGTTCCTGTTAGTAACTGTCCCTGGTATACGTATTCGTTTACATATTCTAAGGGTTCACTGTTAATTTTAAATTCCTGTTCCTTAGCTAGGCTATTGAGCATAACTTTGGTCTTTTGCCTATTCATTTTTACTCCAATTTTAATACTTTCCCTGCTTAGGTCATCAATCATATTTTGTAGTTCTCCATCATTGCTAAAGAGCACAATGTCGTCTGCAAACCTTAACTTTCTTAGATATTCTCCATCTACTCGAATTGCCTTTTCTTCCCAGTCTACTCATGCAAAACTCATTGTGTGATGAAGTGTAGAAAGTGTTTAGCTCGAAGTGGTTGTTCCGTTCATGTAGAAGTGCCTGTATTAAATCCATGGCTGAAATGCAGAGCAAGAAAGTGCATCAGTGCATGGTGAAGGGTCACATACACTAGCATTGGTCCCGGGTTCGAATCCCAGACCAGGACAAATTTTTCGGCAACTAAGAGGCTTTCATTTCTCAGAAATCCGTATGGATGGATTTCTTTGTAGCCTTGTGCTACAAACAGGTGGATGCTAATTTTTACTTTCGTAAATGTCACTCCGCGTTGCGAGCTTCTGCAGAACCACTTGCCATGTTCATGCCCTTGTGCTTCGTGTTGTCGATGCGTTTGCCCTTGAGCTGCCAGTTGCTAGCCTCCTGGTTAATTCAACTGGCAGAGCGAACGCCCTGAACAGGTGTTGGTCCCGGCTTTTGAACCCCGGACCAGGACGAATTCTTCATCGCTAAGAACCTCTCATTTCTACGAAATCCGTGTGGATTTCTTTGTAGCCTTGTGCTACAAATGGGTGGATGCTAATTCTCCCTTTCATACTGAGTAGATAATAATGAAAAGGGGTAGGGCTAACGTAACTGAGACATCATGACATAAATAACTTTACATGCTTATTAGTTATGTTCAGACGGTTATGTTCCAACTACAGTGGTTCTTGAAGCGTGGAGCTGACTTCAATTTTTCTCTTTTTCAGGCTCCCACAGCTGTATTCCAAATGCCGAGTCATCATTTCCACACAACAACTATGTCCTCAGCTTGGTGGCACTCCGTGACATACAACCGGGAGAGGTATGACACTGGATTGGCTTGACAGTCTCTCGTTGAATAGGGTATCAAAAGCAGGACAAGAAAGAGAAGGTGCAAGGCAATGCGGATTGCGATGTCTTTTGTTTATTGCATTTATTTATTTATTTATTTATTTATTATTTATTTATTTATTTATTTATTTATTTATTTATTTATTTTTATTTACAAACTACCTGCAACACCATAGTGGCATTATTGCAGGGGTGTGAAAAAATTAACACAACACAGCATTATCGACATTAGAATGACAAAACGCGGAAATAGAATGCGAGATAGAACAATAACATCATATAACAATACAAGCGTACTGCTAAACTTTTGGTACACTATGAAAATGACAAAGGAAGAAGTTGAAATACATATGCACCAAGTCATAATGTTGAGATAAATACACTTATCTGTTATGGTCACTATTTTTTTCAGGGAGTATGTTCCAGTGTCTAACGGTTAGTTTTTAACAGGAAAGAATTAGCAAAGCTAGTGGTTCTAAAAGAGTATTCTCTCATCTTTTTTGCGTCTGATCACAATGTCAGAATATGTTGGTGTCGGTAGGTAATCCCCTTTATTAATTCTTGCTTGTTTATAATGTATGCTATGTAAAAATTTTAATCAAAGCTTCTGTCTTCCAGATTGTAGTGTTTCCCACCCTAATGTAGCCTTTATTTCAGAGGTACTAGCGACGGGATTCCAGTTATTGCTGATGAATTGGGCTGCCTGGTTTTGAAACTTTTGTGTTGTTTCAGCTAGGTACTTTTGAGCAGGGCCCCAAATAACGCAAGCATTTTCAAGTATTGATCTTACATGTAGGAAGTAATGAGTCTCCTTTACCTCTTTTGTGGCAGAATTAAAATTTCTGTTAATAAAAAGCAACTTTTTATTAGCTTTTAATGCCATTAGTTTATATGTCTGTTCCAATGCACCGATTCTGCTAAAGGGGACATGAGTCTTTTGACCAAAAAATTGTGGAAAAATTTCCCAAAAATAGCGTTCTTGGAATCTACATCTGTTATTCTCCGTATCTGCCAAATTGCCCACCTCTGAAGTCCATGTTTCAGCCGTAATATTGATTTAATGACGTATGGGGCACCTGACTTTTTGCCTGTGCCAATGTCAAAATGACACATATTAATAGTGCCACGCTCTCATTCCACTTTCTTGTGCACCTGCTAATGGTAGTCTAATTACTCCATAAGTGTACACGTATGTGCACATTGTGACTCTCCACAATGAAATGTCACATTAGCTTGTTTGTTTATTTTCCTAAAATACTTATTTTACACATCAAAAAACCTGTAATGCCAATATATGAGTGGCTATCATGGATAGAATATTAATTCTTTTTGCATGATGAAGCTAAATGGTTGGAGTACACAACATAGCAAGATTTAAATATTTCATGGGTTAAAATTTTAAAAATTTATCTTTTGCATGATAGCTGCTGTTATGTTCGGCGGTAGATCGACGGGGAAGAGTAGGCGACGGCGGCCCAGCGCATGGCTTTTCTGTAGAAACGTCGTAGTATTCGCTCAGTACACAGTAAAAGCGGTGGCTTTGTTCCCGCAACGTCTGCGGTCAGTAATTGCTGTGACGTACATAGCTGCACAGCAGAGGGGACATGACGGGTGACAGGTCTCCCCACTGAGGCACTGTAGAGCATTTTCGAAGGAAACGCGGCATCCGAGAAATGAACAAAAGGGGGAGAGTTGCTTGCAAAAACAGAGGGGGCTCGCTGTCGAAGTAATCCTTTGACCTTTCGACTTGTCGCCATGGGTTCGCCTGTTCGGAGATGACCGCGCCGTGGAAATGTACAGAAATGCTTTTGATGACAATAGACCTGTCTGACAGACCTGTTGAAGCAGCGGCTTGGATGCATGCTGCCGGGTAAATAGAGTGGCAATTTGGGCCTGCCGCAGAGTTTTGCTAACTCATCACGGGATTAGTGACCGATGCTACCCTTTGGAGAAGCTCGGTGCAGCGAGCGGGTCGTAGTGTGGGAACGCGAAGGTGTAACCATAGGCTCTCATGGAGAGAGTGAACATGGGTTTTATTGGTGAAGTGCTGCTTGTGGGTTGGTCCCGGAAGGCGGTCGCAGAAGCGATCAGGTGTATTTAACGGAGAACAGAGAAGAGAGGAGGGAGGAGAGAGCTTAGCGCTAACTCGGGTCGAGACGCGGCAAGGTGGTCAGAGGTCGAGCTTGGCGCTGCCTCTGACGAGACATGATGAAGCTTTAAAGCTTAGTGCTTATTCACGTTTGAGTGAATGATTGTGCCATGCTCCGAGAGTTCGCTTTGGCATTCACAGTCATTCACTGCTGTTGTGGCACAATTGAAAGCGCTGTATTTACTGATCTGTGACACCCCAGGATGGCTTGAGGAACTTCATGGCTTACAGAAAGCTTACATATTTCTTTTGTACAAAATAAAATGTGACTGTGTTCATGCTGGTCTGTGACATATTGTGGGAAAATCGGTAAGCTCTTGCTTGTTACAATCTCGGGCAACAAATTTGAGATGTGCCCTGTTTTAACAAGAACTTCAAATAGGCATATTTGGTATTTTGACTTACTGATATATCGAACTAATTCGAGATTCCCTTCGACGTCAGTATATCCGGAATTGACTGTACTGCGCCACAGAGGGCTTCACTGGCATACTGCAACAACTGCGTAGGGCTAGACAAGCCCTACGCAGTCAATGTACCATGCTGTTTTTCAGGAAGTTACCTCAGGTGTCTAGGTGAGATGACGATGCACATGTGTTGCGTGCCAGGGAGCAATTCCAACTACGAATGAACTATCAAAAAGGGGTTGTTGTTAGGTTTACTGAGTAATTGACAACAGCGCTTGAATGGAAGCAGGGCCATACCACGGCAGGAAAGTGGCAATTTCAGGTTTGGATTGTAGTATGTATACGCATGTTCGCACAAAACGCTTCGACAGTGCAGACCTTGTCACTGCGTACGATTTCGGTACTCATTCATTCAAACTTCGGGGGACACCAGGATTTTGTTTGAATTATTAGATGGAAGCAGAAATATGGGCTTGGTACAGCATACGAGGACGTACAGCTATGGCTCGTTACCAAATGTATACTTGCCACATCAGTGTTTATTTTTCATTTTTTTCTACTAGTAGTGGTTTTGTATGCATGCGCAAGTGCTGACAGGATATTAACTTCATTCCTGCATATATATATATATATATATATATATATATATATATATATATATATATATATATATATATATATATATATATATATATGCTTGAGTGCTCAGCTGGATGGAATCAAAGCAGCCTATATTTCTGGTAAGAGCAAGCACAAAAACTATGAATTAAGAATTAAGACAATTGTCATGAGGGACTGCTGTGCTAACAAAGATGACGCATCTCTTTCTTAGGTCTTCTGTTCTACGTGATGAATCACCACCAGCTCGCCCAAATTTATCTTCTGGTACATTTTAATTAAGAGAATTAGTTTAATGGTGCACTTCGAATTAAGCACCATTTAAGTACATTGAAAACATACCAGGCCAACCTAAAATTTAAAATTTGTGAATCAACCGAAAGTTTGAATGATCAGAGTTTGAATCATTGAGAGTCTTTTGTAATTTCTTTCATTGATGTGTTTTTTTATTGAGTCAAAAAGATACAATCTCAAGCATGCATTCAAATGCTTTATGGGTAGTAATATTGCACCGTATTGCACGCAGGAAATAACTGTTTCCTACCTGGATGAATGTAGCTTGAGTAGAGGCCGTCACAGTCGAGCCAAGCTCCTCAGGTGAGTTACTTATGCCATGGTGATTGAGAATTCATTGAGCTCTCTTTGTTATGATTTTGCTTAATATGTTTCCCCTCTTTTTTTCTAGTCATTGTCCACAGGGGCAATGTACAGTAAACGCATGTTGAAACGAACTCACTTGCATGAACTCTTGAATATAGTAAAGAGTATGAACCATTTGGTTAGTTTTCTATAGACTCAGCTTAAAGAAAAGGGAATCTCCTCAATATGAGCAAAGTGTACTCTGCACAAATTCATTTGTGGTTAGGACAAACTTGTGCAGTGACTGTAAACACCGGGATTCTTTTATTTTTGGTGTTCTGCCAAAACTAGATAAGACCCAGTTAGTTTCAGTATGATGGGAGACGATGCCGTTGTCACAGTTGGTGGAACCACGAATTCATGAGGGTTTCCAGACCACGAACACCTTGGCCAAGTCAACCAGACTCGCCACATATGAAGGCATCTTAACTCTTAGAGGGTTGAATAGTTTTGCCGAATGTGACTTTAAAGTGACCATAATGTGACTGAGAACTAAGCATGTGACATGTTTTCAAAACATGCGTATGGCAACCTACATGTACATCATTCACCGTCAAAGGCATTTTCCAGGAATAACAGCGAAACAAGACAGGACAGAGAAAGAACACGACGCGGCCACTGACTCGCAACTAAAACTTTTTTAGAAGACACATGGAAAAACATATATAGCCCCGGACTTGGTCACATGGCACAACCATTGCATCTGCGCAGCAGAGTTATCAAGGTAAAACAATAACCAGGTTTTGTCGAACATACAGGGTCTGTTAGAAAAGTATCCAACCTTTTTTTTTTTTTTGGAACACCTGACGGATATGAAGCAAGTGCACTTGCATCAGCCGACCTTGAACCCTCGTGCGCATGCATGAATTTTTTTCCTGCCTGCCGATGGCATCAGTCGCTGGGACGCAGCTTGTGAGAGTGAGGTAGTGCGCAGTGCTCTCATCGGTTTTTTTTTTGTGCTCAGCAGGAAATTGGCACATTCATCACGACAATGCTCGTGCACATTCCTCGCACTTGATTCAGACTTTTTTGGCGAAAAACCAGACCCCTGTAGTTCAACAGCCTCCTGCGACTTCTGGCTGTTTCCCAAAACCAAGAGGCCATTGAAAGTACTAGTGAGATTTCAGACAAGAGAGGGCATTATGGCTGCAACGACAGCTGTGCTAAACTCCATTCTGAAAGAGGCCTTCTGGGAAAGCCTCCAGCAATGGCAGCACCTCTGGGAGAAGTGTGGGGCTTCCCAAGGAGACTACTTTGAGGGTGATTAAGTTTCCAACGCTCCAGTTATGCCAGTTTTTTTTTCTTCGGCCAAAGGTCGGATACTTTTCTGACAGCCCCTGTAAATATGTGCGCCAAAACACAAGGACATAAGAACACAAAGCGCAAACTGTAGATACAAGTGCCAACAAAAAAAGACTACTTGCCTAAGTATCTATTCTAGTACGTTTAATTCTAACACCGTCAAAGGGTTCATTTATAGGCACCCACACAGTTAATATCGTGTCACATGAATGTAGGTCGACCCTCTCTTTTTTTTTCATATTTGGCAATCCAATGTTGTGGGGTCGACTTGGAATCGAAACTGAACCGTGTACCACTAGTAACGGCAAGAGAAATGAGAAATAAGGGGCGTTATGCCATGATTACAACTTTACATCTACATTTCATATGATCTGAAAGTTATTTCTTATGACCGGATACTGCAACAGAGTTTCGCAACACCCTCTCATACTTGCGACAAAGCATTTGGTGTGCCCTGAAGTTCGTCATCCATCCGCACGATGACAGACCTGGTTGTACTGCTGAGCTCGATATTGCGATTAAGCTTGCCACTATGGTCATTGCGTATGGGTGAAACAAAGATGCTAAATGTCTTTAATGAAAAAGTGGAAGGATATGAAAATAACATTGATTATTAAACCCTAACTGTAGATAGGAGAGTGCTTGCAGGCTCACTCATTAGATTGGTCTTATGGTAAGCCTCTGCCCGCGCTCACTGACATTCGAACAGTGTTGCATTATGGGTTAAAAAAATCAATTTCACTGAAAGAGCGAAGCAGTGAATGCGATAGCAACAAATTGTAATGTTATACAAAGTGAGGCTGGGAGCTGACTCTTTTGGATATGATCTCATGTAAGTCTACAAAATGCTGGTGTAAGAGAATACGGCTGCTCCAGGATCTTCATAATCACCTCGTCTCTAATCACCTCGTCTCGATCTTCATAATCACCTCGTCTCTCATAATCAGAGTTGGTTTTGGGACATTAAACCCCTGAGATCAATCAATTAATCAAAGGCCAAAATGCACCGCAGCGGACGCTCACTCTGCAACTCGTATGATGGATTCAGTACTGAGTTCTGGTGCTGGGTACACTGCGGAGCATTCTTCATCGGCGAGTACTGATGGGACATGTACGTCAACTTTTGTCCGACTGCTAGGGATGCCATGCAAGATGGAGGCAGCGTTTGAACTAAAAAAGGCTGTTCAATGACACATAGCTGCACAGTTATGGTGCACAAGAGCATCGCAAGTGAATGAGAAGGTGATGCGTATGGGGTATGATAACACTGTCGCATTCCACTCTTCAAGGCAGAGCTTAAGCGTTCCCGCCAATTTTTTTCTCGTGACACTGTCGAACGAGTACTGCAGGATAGGCTGGCGCGTTGGGCAGCTACTGCTTCTTCATCATGAGCGCTTCCCGACCTCTCTGTCGCACATAAGATCGAGCAGCCGGAGGACGTGTCACACAATCGTACGGTAACCTGGACGGTGGCACCAAATATGGTGGTACGGTTTTCATTCATCATCATCATCATCAGCCTGTTTAGGCCCACTGCAGGACAAAGGCCTCTCCCAACGATTTCCAATCCACCCTATCCTGAGCGAGTTGGTTCTACTTTATGCCCGCAAACTTTTTAATTTCATCGCTCCATGTAACCTTTTTCCTGCCTCTGTTGCATTTTCCCTCTCTTGGTATCCCTTCTGTCGCTCTTACTGTCCATCTGTTATCCTTCCTCCTCATGACATGTCCTGCCCAGGTCCACTTCTTTCTTTTAATTGATATAATAATATCGGCTACTTCTGTCTGTTCTCTGATCCATTCCACTCGTTTCTTATTTCTCAGCGTTACCCCTATCATATTTCTTTCCATTGCACGTTGCATGCTCCTTAGTTTCATCTCTAGTTTTCTCGTTATCCTCCACGTTTCTGTACCTTACGTTTGTACTGGGAGAATGCAGTGATTGAATACTTTTTGCTTTAGTGAGAGCGGTAAGTTTCCAGGAATGATTTCGTAATGCCTCCCGAATGCGCTCCAGCCCATCCTTATTCTACGGAGAATTTCTTTTTCATGGGTAGGTGTTCTAACTGTCCCAGGTATACATATTCATTTACACATTGTAAGGGTTCATTGTTGATTTTAAATTCCTGTTCCTTAGCTAGGCTATTGAGCATAACTTTGGTCTTTTGCCTATTCATTTTTAGTCCAATTTTAATACTTTCCCAGTTTAGGTCATCAATCATGTTTTGTAGTTCGTCTCAGTAAATTTCCCAGGTAGGGAAATTGTAGATAGAGAAAGTGACCTTTTTGTGGTGAACTTGTCCTCAGTTCGCACCTTCTCCTTCTTCCTGCTTCTCTTCTTCCTTTTTGGAGCCGAGCTCCTCCAGCTAGCGTTGCTGCTGCGAAGAAGGATGGAAGGAAGCCTTCCTGCTACCTGTCCGCCGTCACGTTGTCGACTTGAAGGATGAAGACCAGCCTTTCACACAAACACAATGAGACTTTATATACCAGACAGATAGTACATGCACATTGACAGACAGTAGCTTCAGTTGGTAGGACCTAGGTGGAGCCATCGGTTGGTAGGGTATTGCGGTGGGACCGTCGCTCCAATTCGGCAGAGCCGACCAGTGCATAGCACCTCTCCTGCGACCTCAACCTGGACTCGTACTAGATATCCCCTCTAGTACTATCTGCGCCCGAGCCCCGGTTGGGACCGTCGCTCCAATTCGGCAGAGCCGACCCCAGTGCATATCACTGCTCCTGCGACCGTAACCACCACCCGAACTCGTGCTAGATGTCCTCTCTAGCACTATCCACCCCGTCGTCGCCAACCTTCGGGCTACCCTCCAACCTTCTGCTTACTTTCAGCCTTCCAACCTCCGCTTCCAAGCTTGCTTCCAGTCTCCCTCTGCCAGGGAAAAGGGGCCACCTTATATTCACCGGTTGCTCCGCCCCTGAATCCCTCACAGCCAGTCACAAACGCCGAATGTCAGACGCCGCACTAACAAAAGACCACCCGTGAACAATAAAGTAGGTACGCTTGCTGCCCACAACCCGCGAACAATAACGTAGGTACGCTTGCTGCCCACCGCTCTGCGGGGGGGGGGGGGGCGCCAAACCAGCTGTACAATGCATCCCCACAATGGTCACCTCCTCCCCAGCATGTTTACCACGTGGCTGTGCGTCTTTTCCGGCGCTGTTGGTTAGGAGGCGGCCACGCCGCTCCAGCAGTAAACGTGACAGTCGGACCATGCCAACAGAAAACAAAGCGCTCGTTTTATTCACACTCATGAATATATATAGGAAACTAAAGGGGAGAGGGAAGGGGGATAAAGATTGCGCACATGCGCACTTGAGAGCTTGGGCCGCGCCGTTCAATGGGTTACCGCATTTCTTCCCCCTTAGTAGCGAAAACGCACAACCGGTTTCTTGGTTCGTGTGGAGCGACGTAGTACGTGTGGTTGTGATTCTGGGGTACCCTGGGTGGTAGACGGCACCGTTGTTTCTAGTCGTACCGGCCTTGGGGAACCCGGTGTAGATGGCCTTGACATGTCTTCGGCTGCTGGCGTTTCATCTGTGCTCCGCTTACGCACTTGATCCACGTGGCGGTGGACAAGCCCATCCTCAGTCTTTACCTCCAGGAGGTGAGTGCCACGCGTAACCTCCACTGTGCCTGGGGACCACTTGTCGCCAGCGCCGTAATTTCGCACGTACACGTCGCCCGGTGCGAAATTCCAGCCTGGGTCACTCTGTAGCTTTGGCAGGATCTGGAAGGAAAAGACATCTCCATTCTTGTGCGCGGATGGTATCCTAATAGCCTCTCTGAGGGAGAAGGACCCTCCTGGTGTGGTGCGTTCCGATAATTGCACAATAAACGTGCCAGTGATGTGAGGAGGCAAGTGCCTCCTATCTTCTTCAAGCCGTCTTTGATAGTGCACACGGCTCGCTCTGCTAGTCCATTACTCTGGGGGTGATAGGGAGGTGTTTGACTATGCGCAATTCCATTGCGCTCCATAAACTGCTCGAACTCTCATGCCGTGAATGGCGTCCCGTTGTCAGAAACCACCGTGCGCGGTATACCAAAATGGCTAAATACCGTCCTGAGGGCCTGCGAGTTGGCCTGCGACACGGGAAGCGCCTCAATCCACTTTGTGTGCGCGTCGACGACGATGAGTAACATTCTCCCTTTTATTGGTCCCGCATAGTCCACATGTAAACGCGACCACCTTTCGTGCGTCTCGGGCCAATTTACTGGTTCTTTTGCCTGAGGCATCGGCAACGCTTGCACACAGTTTTGGCATGCCGCCGCAACGCGCTCGATGTCTTGCTCTACGCCTGGCCACCAAAATAACGATCTGGCCTTCGCCTTCATGGTGGAAACTCTTGGTGGGCTTCATGCAGTAGTAGCCTTAGCAACTTCCCACGCGCTGCTGTCGGCACTACCAAGCGATGGCCCCACTAAAGAAGTTCTTCACTAACAGACAGCTCATGCCGCTTTTTGTAAAATCGGCGATTTCTTTAGTTTCCATGTCGAGTTTTTTTGGCCAACCTTCCCGGGTGTACTTGCGTACCTGGAAAAGTACCTCATCCGCGACGGCGAGTGCCTGGAGTTCCTTCCATGGCAGGGCCGGCTGATCCCACTGGTCCAGGGTCAGAACAACTTGAGCTTCTTCCTCCGGGTCCACTTCTTCCTGTAATGGTTTGGGGTAGACAGCTCCGAGCATCAGCATTGCACATGAGTTTACCCGGTCGATGTTGCATCCGATAACGGTAGGCACCAAGTACGATGGCCCAACGCTGAATGCGCGCAGCGGCCATAGCCGGCGTCTGACCATCCGCTCTTAGGAGACCCAACAATGGTTGATGATCGGTTAGGAGCATGAACTGTCTGCCCAGCAGATAATCTCGGAATCGCGCGACGCCATAAACCAGAGCCAACGCCTCACATTCAATCTGTGAATAATTCTTTTCTGCGGCAGTAAGCGTCCTGGATCGAAATCCAAGGGGCTCATACTGTCCTTCAATTCCGTGGAATAGTGCCGCTCCCACACCGTAGGGTGACGCGTCGCACTCCAGAAACAGCTCTCGTGCGGGATCGAAGTGAGTTAGCACAGGCGCGCAACACAAAACGGCTTTTGCTTTTCGAAAGGCATCGTTTTCGCGCTCATCCCAAGACCATTTCAATTTCTTTTCCAGAAGAAGGTATAGGGGACTCGGGAGCGTGGACAGATTAGGCAAGAATTTATTGTAGAAAGTTAGCATGCCCAAAAAAGACCACAACTCCGTGACATTGCGAGGAGTCAGTGCCAGCTTAATTGCTTCGATGTTCTTCTCTGACGGGTGCAACCCTGCCGCGTCAATTCTGTGTCCTAGATACGTAACTGACTCCTCACCTATTCGGCACTTGTCCGAGCGGTATTCCCTGAACCACTGCAAGACTGCTTGAAGGTTCGCAGTTGGCTTATCATTCGCATCCGCTATTAGGACGTCATCTAAGTACGCTTGAACCCCTGGGAGGCCTTGCAGCACGTGCTCAATTGTTCTTTGAAAAATCGCAGGGGCCGAGGCTATCCCAAACGGTAACCTATTATAACAAAAGAGGCCCTTGTGAGTGTTTATAACCGCTAACTTGCGCGAATCTTCGTCTAGAAGAATTTGGTTGTAGGCATCACGTAGATCCAAGATGCTGAACTGCTGCCCTCCACGAAGTGTAGTGAAAATGTCGTCCACTACGGGTAGAGGATAACTTTCCATTTCACATACTGGGTTTAGAGTAACTTTGAAATCGCCACAGATGTGGACCGTTCCGTCACGTTTCAGCACGGGCACCACCGGGGTTGCCCATTCTGAATAGGAAATGGGCGTAATAATGCCTTCGGCCACGAGTCGATCTAGCTCGGTGGACACTGTCTAGCAAAGAAAATGGAATTTTTCTTGCCTTACAGAACCGTCCTTTATATGAAGACGCGCTGGTGGTCCCTTGATGGCTCCCAGGCCCTCCGCAAAAAGGTCTGCGTACTGTTGCATCACAGGTACCGCTGTCAGACTCTCCAGCTTCCCGTCTGATGAGAGTGACGCAATGTGAAGAAGCGGTGCCCCTTGCGTCTCGAGCATCTGTAACAGGTCACGGCCGCAAATGCTAGGACCTTCGCAGTCTAACACAACGAGATCGCAGTCAACTGTTGCAGACTTGTAGGAAGCTTGCATTTTGACAATGCCCCGCACTGGTATCTTCCCAAGATAGCATGACAGAGTTAAAGCAGCTTTACAAAGCGGTGACCACTTATGACAATGGGCTTCGTATATCGCTTTAGGCACTACGCAGACAGGCGAACCTGTGTCGATTACCATATTCAGTGGCACTCCGTTCCATGTAACCTGTTTGTGTAGGGGCGGAACCAGGCTTCCCTTACTGTTCACTGACCATATTCGTAGTGCGTTACAGTCGTTATCTTCACTTTCTGCTGAACAATCTGTTATCGCGAAGGTTCTGTTGGTGGTGGCTGTCCGTGTGCATACTCGCGCCAAGTGACCTCGTCGCCCGCATTTGTAGCACCTGCGCCGTCGTAACGAGCATTCCCTGGCTTGATGTCCCTGTTTGCCACAGCAGCTGCAGTGCTGCGATAAGCTGCTCCGTTCGCTCCTGCTAATTTCGGGTTGCCTGCTATGCTTCACGTTGAACACCCCAACCGTGTCACCTTGCCCGGTCATCTGTTCCGACCCTTACTCCGCGCTTTCGGCTGCTAGAGCTAGTGCTTCCGCTTCTGCCAGCGTCAAGTCCTTTTTGGCTAATAGTTGTTTCTGCAGGATTTTCGAGCGCACTCCACAAACGATGCGGTCCCTCAGCATTCGCTCCAACATCGAAGAGAAGTTGCAGTTATGAGCTAGCTTGCGAATCTCAACGATAAATGCCTGCACGGACTCCCCTTCTTGTTGGTTTCTGTGAAAGAACTTGAAGCTTTCTGATATATCATTAGGGGACGGATCATAGTGCTCATTCAAGTTTGAAACAACTTCTTCATAGCTCAGCGAGCTTGGTTTTCGCGGTGCGATTCTGCCGTAAAGTATTTCAACGGTCCTCGATCCTAATGCTGCCACCAACAAGGCCCTTTTCTTCGCGTCGTCCGTCACTTCGTTTGCTTCGAAGTAGGCGTCAATCTTAAAGAGATACGCTTACCACTTATCTGTCTCCTCTGCAAAATCCGGAAGCTTGAGGGCCATGGCTGCGGGTGGGCTGATGGGTGTCTTCGTCTCGGTCTCGCCGCTGGCGCCTGGCTTACGCGTATCAGTGGGTATTCTTGTCGCCACTGTTGGTTAGGAGGTGGCCACGCCGCTCCAGCAGTAAACGTGACGGTCGGACCATGCCAACAGAAAACAAAGTGCTCGTTTTATTCACACTCGTGAATATATATAGGAAACTAAAGGGGAGAGGGACGGGGGATAAAGATTGCGCACATACGCACTTGAGAGCTTGGGCCGCGCCGTTCAATAGGTTACCGCAGGCGCCTACTTGACCACCTCAACGTACCGCATTCTCCGTCTCATTCCGACGACCTTTACAGTCTCCATCATTGCTAAAGAGCACAATGTCGTCTGCAAATCTTAAATTGCTTAGGTATTCTCTGTCTATTCGAGTTCCCTTTTCTTCCCAGTTTAGACATTTAAAGACTTCCTCTAAACATGCAGTGAATAGCATTGGGGATATCGTATCTCCCTGTCTCACACCTCTCCCGATCGGGATTTCTCTGCTTCTGTCATGTAGGAGTAGTGTGGCTGTGCAATGTTTGTATATGCTGTTTATGGTTTTCACGTATATGCCAGGTACCCCTTGTCGACATAGAGCTTCTAGAACTGCTTGTATTTCTATGGAGTCAAATGCTTTCTCGTAGTCGATAAACGCCATATAAAGAGGTTTGTTATATTCCGCGTACTTCTCAATTATTAGGTTGATAGCGTGGCTGTGGTCCATTGTCGAGTAACCTTTCCTAAAACCAGCTTGTTCTCTCGGTTGGTTGAAGTCGAGTGTTTCTCTTATCCCCATAGAAATTACTTTCGTAAATAGCTTGTATATTACCTGGAGTAGGCTAATTGGCCTGTAATTCTTTAACTCCTTTATGTCACCTATCTTGTGGATTAGGGTTATATATTAGCATTTTGCCAACTGCGCGGTACACTACATATTCTCGATGCATTTCGTGAAGGGCAATGCAAGTTTTTCAAGTACAATATCTCTTTCATCTTTGATCAGGTCGGCTGTTTTAGGGGCGAAGCTCGTTAAGGTTTGGGTCTGTCCGTCCGTTGTTCCTAGTAGCGCGTTACCTTCAACGAAATGAATGATGCTACGTGTGGGAGGCGCGCCCTCGGCGTGTGCCTCCCGGCGCGCGAGCTCTCTCACTCTTCCATCTGCTGTCTTGTGAGAGAGAAAGAGACAGAGAGAGGGAAAGGCGCGTATTGACTATGGAAACGCTCTTTCTTCGATGAACACGCTACCAGCTCGCAAAGAAGGAGAACGCTCCCTCACCCGCGAGACACAAGCTTGACGCAGGCAGCGTCTTCTAGTGAGTTTCTTGATTGAAAAATACCGACTGCTCGCGCTGGAGAACCGTTCACCGGCCACCCATATATATATATATATATATATAGGCACTGGATCTTGACTTGCAATGAAGTGCCGGTGGGAGATTTCACTTGTGCGTAGTTGAACCATAAGGATTCGTAGCGTGCGCGTTAACTAAATTAATCCGGAACTCTGCACGATCTACGATGAACCTCCGGAGCTTCGCCCACTCATCATCATTCACTTCGTGGATATGCTGTGAATTTTTTGATCGGTTTTCACTAACCGATCAAAAATGAATGCAACTCTGTTACGTCATTTTTTTTTCGCGAACGTTGAAACTCTGATATCGTACAAAACGGGGATGTGTCAGCATGGTTCTGTATGTAGGATGCAGTCAGACCATCCTAGCGGGGTCACTTCAAAGCCCCTGGTAGTCATTCTTACCTGTGATAGAAACCGTTCTATGCGCTTTCTTAGCAGTTGCTTTTATACATTCTAAACAAGTGGCTGATAGACCATGGCTATCGACAGCACATCGTGCAGATCGACATGACAGTTATTGGCTACACAAGGAGCTTCAAGGTTAGTGTCTGAATGGCTTTAATATAAGCTCAATGTACAAAAAGAAGAATACCGAAACTTATGGGCGGTTGACGGAGTCAGTGGTTCTGGGTCTGCAAGGGGACATCAAAAAGAAGGTTAAGAACCTTCAGGAAATACGTCTGAAAGGCAGTGTTATACTCACGATGTCACCGTAATTCGCCAGCGTCTCAACGCTACCTAATGACATGACACTCAACATATCTTGTTGTTAAATGCGAAGCATTTCTTGAGAGACTTCAGCAGCTTGGCTGCATCTATCTATCTATCTATCTATCTATCTATCTATCTATCTATCTATCTATCTATCTATCTATCTATCTATCTATCTATCTATCTATCTGTCTGTCTGTCGAACTAACAAACTAACTAACTACCTAGTAACTAACTACGTCTCGGTGCTCTCCTGGTAGTCTCGTTCGCCCGATACTATACCCAGATATTTGCGTTGTTGGGTACAAATGTATAACGAACATGAATGACTGGTCTTTATGCCACTAACATGATACACTTGTAATGTACGTCACGAATGACGATATGGCATTCATGTGGTTTATGCCCAAAGTTCTCGGCCTGCTCTATGTGCCATAGGTCTCTGAATTTTATACTGCCTACATCAATCAAGGACAAGCAAAGGCATGTAACATATCATCAGAACACACTTATTAAGTTTAAGAAAGGCCAACCATTTGCCATAGCCTGCGGTTGAAATATTGCCACCGGGATATGCGCGGCGGGCACGAGCCAGCATGGACAACAAAGAAAGAAAAGGAAGAAGTTGCTTTTGGCTCAGCGCGCGCCCCAGTCGGAGCCATCTTGCTCAGCTAGCAGTTCTTGTCTACCTGACGGTGCGGCCTCTGCTGTCATAGTCCCTTGTGTGTCACGTGACAATATAAACGTAACAAGCACAAAGGCACGCATGCAACCTACCAAGAAGAACCCGGCTTCTGCGGCGCCAAGCAAGCACGTTACCACTAAGCTATGGCAGCTTCTCCCACACAGTATATGTAGTAAGTAAACCTATTGTATATTGACTGTTGTCATGATGGTACGTGAACAACGTGAATTGCACTTCCAATGCACGTTAAGCCTGCCTCACTCGGCATGCATTTGTCCAACTTTCTCGTCCTTGTATGAATAATCAACAAACGACGCTTATGGCACATAAGCATACCATACCGTGCAATGTACATACCTCTGCAAGAGAAGAGTTCGTGCTGTGCACTGGTATGAGTGCCAACTTACATCGTACCGTGAGCCACCATGCTGTCACTATGGTGCTGTTTATGTGCTTGGTTAGCCCTCGTTAAGCATGCACCCAGCCATGCTGATTGCACAAAAGACCTTAATCCTACGCGTTAGACTTGGTTTAATGTCAAACAATTTGTCGTAGGCAATGTCAGTGCTGGCTGCTTCTCATGATGGTGATTCCCACAATACGTGGGATTTGCTGGATTTTTTTTGTAATACAGTAGAACCTCATTATAACGAACCCGGATATAACAAACTATTGGATATAACGAAGTAATCGCAATAGACCCTTTTCATAAACTGCAAGCTAGCTTTCCTGCAATGCAGCTTGCCCTACTAATGGCGGCATTGGCAATCTGGCAAAGAGCGTGTACAAGCGCAATTTGCTTGCGATAGGGCATGTAAAATGTCGACGCAGCCCTTCTGATACAAACATGCTGTCACGAGTTTGTGTGGGAGGATCTCGGGAGCGCTTGCTCCGATGGATTGAGAGAGAGTGACGAGGACGAGAGGCGAGAAGCGTTAACAAAAACAACAAAGGCGTTACTTTATAAAACAAACATCAAACATCAAAAATAAGCAAACCACCAATTCGCACAAAAAGAGAACCTAAATGTTACTCAGCCTAAGAGGTCTAACTAAAAATCCTCCGCGTAGGGCGCAGTTCCCACGGGAGTCCCTCAACCTTGGGCCTCGCGTTCAAGTCCGCGTCAGCTGCCTGCCGGTCAAGGTGCAGTTAGACGCTCTTACTTTGCCTTCGACGCGGTGCGTTTCAGAGTCGATGCTCTCTTGGCGAGTCGTGTCCCGTAGCCGTCGTCGAGGATGCTGCTGGTGGTGGCCGCCACTCACGCAAGGTCCGTCCTCGTCCGCCGCCTTGCTTCGCCTGTGATGTGGCGAGTCACCGCTTAGGCCTAGCCCAGCCTAGGCCTCCGGTCTCCAACCAAGACCGGCCCTCTGCAGCGATTCTTCTGCCGGTCGTCCCGTTCTGCCGGCGAAGGTGGAGCGCTGCGGGTATGCCGGGAACTGCTGAAGTTCGGCCGCTGCCACTCCGAAGTCCGTGCTCGATCGTCAGCCAGATCGCCGGCACGCCGGAGCCCGACGCCCTCGTCTCCTCGTCACCAGACCGTAGCTGGCCAGACACCCTTCGTCGACCGGTGCCGCGCAGAGAATCCCAGCTCAGCCTTCTCGATCACCGATCTCTCCTCGGGTCGCGTGCCGCGAGCCCGCTGACATCCAATTACGAACACCGACGTGTCCACTGCGCGTGCTTTGCCGCGCCACTTCGCCGATCTCTCCGTTTGGCCTAGTGGCCTGTGTTTGTGGGCCCCCTTACTCATGACATTGGCCCCCCTTTTAAGAGTTTGTTCTTAAAAAACTGCTTCCTCCTCCTCTTCTGAATTCTTCGGTACCTTGCCAAATCTTCTCTTTCTTGTAAATAAACTTATGATGCCTTTAATTTTGGGCCCACCGTAGCACTGGTCACCACCACACTCTTCCCGCACACCCTGACACACCTTCACGCACTTTTTGGTCACACACACACAACGCTACTACATGATCACTTCACTTGAAGTTCACTTTTCGTGATAGTCATCAATGTCCACAAACAACACCACAAACCACACTAATACATCACTATACAGATTCATCACTTATCCCGATGTTCGCTAGCACACAAGTTAATGTTCGGTTCGGGTTTCTGCCCTCTGAACGTTTCACTACCATACACTATATCAGTATGTAGCACCATCACTACACTAAATCCCTACACACACACAACTACACATAACTAGTCTTCACCACATTAGCACTCTTTGCTCTGCAGACATATCACACAGAAATCCCTTTTAATGAGCAAACAGACAGTGAAGCCTAGGAAAACATAGGGGAAGTTACTTGTGGTATTGTAATTGTAGAGAAAGTAGAAAGGAATTAAAGTGGACGAAAAGACAAACCTGCCCTCGGTGGGACCCGAACCCACGACCTTCGGATGTCGCGTCCGATGCTCTACCAACTGAGCTACAAGGGCGGTCGTCCCCCCGTCCACTTTATTGTGTATTTATGTAGGTATTATCCTGGGAGTGTTAGGCAGCGCCACTCGAGGCCAAGGCGGCGTGTGTAGAACACACTTTCTTGCCAGGAGGCGTGTTCTAGAAGCCAAGAAAGTGTGTTCTACACACGCCGCCTTGGCCTCGAGTGGCGCTGCCTAACACTCCCAGGATAATACCTACATAAATACACAATAAAGTGGACGGGGGGACGACCGCCCTTGTAGCTCAGTTGGTAGAGCATCGGACGCGACATCCGAAGGTCGTGGGTTCGGGTCCCACCGAGGGCAGGTTTGTCTTTTCGTCCACTTTAATTCCTTTCTACTTTCTCTACAATTACAATACCACAAGTAACTTCCCCTATGTTTTCCTAGGCTTCACTGTCTGTTTGCTCATTAAGTTGTTTCTAACAAATAAAGAACGAGCCCTTGACCCCTTCCCTTTCGAGAAATCCCTTTTGCAACACTAGCTAAGAACACAAATATAATTTTTCTTTCTTCTCTCTCTCTATAGTTCCTTTTCATGCGGATTTCGTCCTCATTACCTTGCCCTTTTGCTCTTTATCTTTCTCATTGCTCTGTCCGCTTTTGCTTTCCTTTCTTTCTCCACTACCCCTATAAATTCGCTTGGCAATCACCGCGTTCTCTTTCCTTTCCCTTTAGCTGGTTAAATATACTATCTGCTCTCATTTCTCTATCTATGTCCATCCAAATGTCTCCACGTTCTTTTCCTTTTGAAAACCTATATTTCATAATACCTCGTGCTTCCCCTTTCTTTTCCCTTACTCCTATGTCACTTTTTGCTGTTGATCCTTTCTCTTTAAACTATGACCTGCTCTATTGTGCACTTTGTCCAGCTCCACTATCGTACTTGTATCTCTTCTGACTTTCCAGTCCATCTTCTTTCCTGTCTAACTACTTGATTTTATTGCCGAATTTCTTTTCCGTGAAAGGCCATCCTGTTTATAAACCAATAATCTCTTTTCTTCAATGGCCACAAAAAGAATCTTTCTGCCTTAGGTCTGATCCTCCTCTCATTCGGCATCTTGCGCAACTCTCTCGTGCGCCTCCTTGCTGCTGCGCGTTCCTTCCAATGCTCGCTACGACCGCCGCGTTCCTTGAGACTGCCAAATTTTTTCCAACGTTTTTTCCTTGCTCTACACTTCGCACGTCTCTTCTGAACTTCTCTCGTGCGTCCCGACCTTGACGCACATCTTTCTAAACGTTCGGTGCAGCCCCTGCGTTTGCCCTCTTTCACTGTCAAACGCTCCTTCAAAACGCACTCTCTCGCGCGCCCCCCTCCTGCACGCGCTCGCGAACCCCTTGTGTGGGTGCTGCGTTCGTGCTCTTTCAGCCTGACGCGCCCCTTCGATACTCTCTCCCACTGTCGCGATCGCAGTCCCCTGCGCTTTCGCATCATAATGCTCACTGAATGCTTGCTGCGAACGACTTTTATACGGCGTCTACGTGCTCGACTCTCATTAGCCTTGCCGCGTCCGCTCACTTTCTTCCCCTTCCTTTGAACTCGCGTTCTTGGACGCGCCTTAGTGTCAAGTCCTTCGTTGGCAGCGTCCGCGTCTGCCTTTTCCTCAAGTTTGACTTCCTCACTCCCACTTGTACCGCTACGATCGCGGACTTCACCTTCACTGTGCTCGCTCTCGAGCACGGCACCATTTTCGCACGGATCATGACTCGATGTCACGTCCTTCCCTGTGGCGCACACATCGGAACAAACCCCGTCAAAACTCCATTTGCAGCAACCTGCAATACGCCCTCCGTCAAGTATGTGCTTGCAGCGACCTGCAATGCACTCTACGTTGTCCTCCTGCACCAGCAGTGGGTGCGCTTTCTCCTCCGCTGCGCTCAACAGCTCTTGGGCGCCTACGCCCGCATCATCAATAAACTCTTGGGCGCCTACGCCCGCATCCTCAATAAACTCTTGGGCGCCTACGCCCGCATCCTCAACCTTCGACTCGAGCTCCTCTAGACTTAACCGCGTAACCGCGTCGCCCTTCTCTGACCCTACCGAGACACTGCCCTGACTCGCCTGAATTTCTGGAAGTTCGCTAGCTTCCGCCTCATGTCCACAAATTTCAACTGATTGCACTACTGGCAAATTTACACATGATGTCTCCTCCCTTTTCCGGTGCATCAGCTTCCCTTCGGCCTCAGCTATCTGTTGCTTTAGTAGAGCTACCATTGCTTCATGCTCTCGCTCCCGTTCTTTTTGGGCATCTTCAAATAACCTCAGCACCTCCTTTCCTGACAGGTTTCTACTCTTAGCTATCGCCGCCAAACGCTCCCAATCCATCTTCGCAACCCCCGACGATCATTCGTGACTGGGCCTGGAGATGTTAATCCTGGCAGAGGCTCGCCAATTATTTGTCACGAGTTTGTGTGGGAGGATCTCGGGAGCGCTTGCTCCGATGGATTGAGAGAGAGTGACGAGGACGAGAGGCGAGAAGCGTTAACAAAAACAACAAAGGCGTTACTTTATAAAACAAACATCAAACATCAAAAATAAGCAAACCACCAATTCGCACAAAAGAGAAACCTAAATGTTACTCAGCCTAAGAGGTCTAACTAAAAATCCTCCGCGTAGGGCGCAGTTCCCACGGGAGTCCCTCAACCTTGGGCCTCGCGTTCAAGTCCGCGTCAGCTGCCTGCCGGTCAAGGTGCAGTTAGACGCTCTTACTTTGCCTTCGACGCGGTGCGTTTCAGAGTCGATGCTCTCTTGGCGAGTCGTGTCCCGTAGCCGTCGTCGAGGATGCTGCTGGTGGTGGCCGCCACTCACGCAAGGTCCGTCCTCGTCCGCCGCCTTGCTTCGCCTGTGATGTGGCGAGTCACCGCTTAGGCCTAGCCCAGCCTAGGCCTCCTCACATGTGATGTTCGGTCTCCAACCAAGACCGGCCCTCTGCAGCGATTCTTCTGCCGGTCGTCCCGTTCTGCCGGCGAAGGTGGAGCGCTGCGGGTACGCCGGGAACTGCTGAAGTTCGGCCGCTGCCACTCCGAAGTCCGTGCTCGATCGTCAGCCAGATCGCCGGCACCCCGGAGCCCGACGCCCTCGTCTCCTCGTCACCAGACCGTAGCTGGCCAGACACCCTTCGTCGACCGGTGCCGCGCAGAGAATCCCAGCTCAGCCTTCTCGATCACCGATCTCTCCTCGGGTCGCGTGCCGCGAGCCCGCTGACATCCAATTACGAACACCGACGTGTCCACTGCGCGTGCTTTGCCGCGCCACTTCGCCGATCTCTCCGTTTGGCCTAGTGGCCTGTGTTTGTGGGCCCCCTTACTCATGACACATGCCCAAAAAACGGGTCGCAGCATGTGCAACTTGAATTTTGACAGCATTTGAATAAAGGCAGCTGTCGCCATTAGTAGGGCAAGTTGCATTGCAGGGAAGCTAGCTTTACAGTTTATGAAAAGGGTCTATTCCCCTTGAAATACGTATAGATGAAATTGATATTGGTTATAACGAACTAATGGTTATAATGAAGTAATTACCACTCCCCCTTCAACTTCGTTATAATGAGGTTTTACTGTACAAATATCTCTAAATTCTGTATATTCTTCTATTGTTCGGAATGCCATTGGAACCTGTGCCATGTGCTTGTTTTTATCTCTTGCAGAGAAAACCATTTGCTGACATGCTGCTGCAAGAGATGTAAGGAAGAAGCTGATCAACCAGATGTTACTAGCGATGAAGAAATGGACGATGAAAGTGATGAAGATAATAGCACCTGACCACAGGCATTCTTGGGACGCAAGCATCTTGTGCATTGAATATAACACCTACATGTATATCGGTCTGTTGTGGTTCGTGTAGCAGCTTATTCCTGTAGATTGTGGTGATTTATGGTAGGTGATACCAGGATTCGCACTGCAGCCGTGTAATAAGACCTAAGAGCAGCAGGAGGTGAAGAAGTAACGGACCAATAGAAATTGGCATATAGGGCAAGCAGCACATAAATTTAATTAGTCACAGCAAGTGTACACAAGAAAACAAAAAATATATGAGAGGTAAAGCAAATTACATATTAGAAATGTACTTCTATGCAATGTTACCTACAATATGTAAATGCCAAGCATGTTTTGGCGAACATGCACGAGCAAATGTGACCGTATCTGTCTATCTGGCCACTTACAGCTGGGTACTCTCCTGGCTGTCTTGTTCACTTGGCATACACCAAAGTTGGCACCGTGGGGATTAGACGTTTGACGAACATGAATGATTAACCTTGACATCTCTAACATGATGTACTTGCCGTACACATCAAAATTAACGACAATACGATTGCATGTGGCTCATACCTATAGTGCCAGGCCCAGGGAATGCGAGTATGCACCAGAGGTGATTGAATGTTAAGATTACAGCTTGAGTCAACCAAGGACCAACCAAAGTACACACTGAAAGTTTGACAAACACACACTGCGTTGGTTAAACAAGTGAAATGGATGCTGTTGGAGCTCATGGTTGAAATGCAGACAGGTACAGACAAGTGTACCATAATGACGGAAGGGAGGAATCAAACCCAGGCGAACGAGGTGTCGAGAGAGCACACACCAGTAAATATGTGTTGCTTTCACTCTGCATGCTTTTGTGCAACTTCGATTGCCTGCATAGGAATTTCTAACAAACACTTCTTATGATATGCACGTCTGCACACCGTACCCTGCATTTCTCTTGGACAAAGCGGCCATCCACGCACTAGGATGCACAGACACCGCTGTACACCACTGTGTTGTCGATGTGCCTGATAATCCCACATTACGCCCCCTACCAGCCAACAGGGGATATTCATAATGTATTGGGGTCTGGCAACACTGGGCGCGCCCGCCATATTCTTCGTGGCGCCGTCGTGGAATCTTCTGCTATCGCTGGCATTGAGAGGCTGCAAGGCTGTCACTGATGGTGCTTTTGGGCCAAGAAAATGCAGCAGTTTCCTGCGACACCCAGGTACGAAAGGTCGGGAGCTCACTGTTCTGCCAAAAGTCGACGAGCACACAATAACAAAGTTTTGCGTTCTTAAGTACCCACCTGCAAGGCAGGTGCTATACAGGCGTATTGCTTCGCAACGAAAGCAATAGGCCGAAATTTCTGGTTTTGCGACACTTACTTCTGATCAGAGCTAAGAGTTCGAGGATATTTTTGGTTGTTGAGAAGGTCCCAGTGTAGATTATCTAAGATAAGCTCGTACGAAAATATGGTAGTCGTGTTATTTACCAAGGCAATTAGAAATGCACACCAGATATCGAAACTACGTTCTTTCTGAGCATCGCTGTACTGCGTCTCACCTGTCGTTTTGCAGCAGCAGGCACCTCTACCCTTCGCAGTTGCATATTTGATGTTTTCTAGAAATAAGCAATGTGTGGACACGTAAGCGGAGCGCCAAGAACGTCTCGGAAAAACCAGACTATCGCGTTTTGGAGTTTGCATGTACAGCCAGTGTTGTGAATACGCTAGCATACTTTAGCTACGCTACTTCCGCTTATGTGAGCAGGCGGTCTGCTGAGATGATTAGTGTGTGTAGCAAATACGTGCATGTGTCAGAGGACGAAAACTTATTGCCAGTGTCGCCAGGTCCTTGCCGTATTTTCCTTATAGTAAAGGGTGGAGGAATGCGTGGTGAAAGTACTCATTTTGTTCTTTTGAAAATACCAGAAATGAGGCCTTAGTTGCTGCCTCTCCCTGCAGCTTTCTTTTTTCGAGGAAGGCCAGTATACGCAGAGAGAGAGAGCTCTTTATTGAAAGGCAGAGAATTTAGCCGGCGTTGAAACATCGCTGACATGCTACTCTGCGTAGGGAGGTAGTTTGGGGAGAGAAAGAAGAGTAGAAAGAAGTGCAAGAGACATGATAAAGAAAAGAGAAGGAAAAATTGGGCTTTGTGTTTCTGACTATGATGCCTAATTGCGTCCAAAGATATTTCACGTTTGCACCAACCCGCAGTGATGTGATAGGATGTGTTGCATGATGCATGAGTGATGGTGACGACGGAGATAAAGTTAAAGTCTATCGAGTTGACCTGTACTTTTTAAATATGTAAACAAAAAGTCCACCGCACGTCTCTGTTGTGTAGGGCAAGCTAGAAGGCCTAAAACACACTGAGGTGATAAAGGGATCTATGTGAGTGACTGCATGCAATGTTCATAGAGCGCACGCTCATCGTTGTACGCTCGGCACTCAAACAAAATATGCTGTACGGTTTCAGTAGAGCCACAGTTGCTGCAGTGTGAGCTTGTCTCCTGTGGGAAGTGGTACCGTAAGTCGTTTGAATAGGCAATATTCAGCCGAAGTCGATGATACAAAGTTTCCAGATGTCGAGGGATGTTGGAGTGTAGTTTTGATTTGAGATCTGGTTCTACTGAGTATAGGAAAGGGTGATGATGTGTCGGTAACTTCCGTAGCCGGTTCCTTTCTTCGTAAGCGAATCGTTTAGCCATTTGAGAGGCATCAGATTTGGTGAAATAGATTCGCTTATAGTTCTGATATCGAAGACTGCTGCATGCTGCTTCATCGGCTTTTTCGTTGGGCAGAATGCCGCAGTGAGCTGGTATCCATTGAAAGATAACGCAGTGTCCTGCGGTAATAGCCAGGTGATGTAAAGAGGCAATGTCGGCAGAAAGAGGCTGATGATTAGTTTTCTTCAGGTGGTCATACTGAGCTACACGAGCCATCGCAAGACAACCGCGTATCACCCGCAGACCAACGGCTTGACGGAACGACTGAACAAAACCATCACCGACATGTTATCAATGTACGTAGATGTCCAGCACAAAACGTGGGATCAGGTGCTACCGTACGTAACATTTGCGTACAACACTGCCACTCAGGAAACAACGCGCTTTACACCGTTTCGTCTTGTCTACGGGCGTGAAGTTCAGACCATGTTAGATTCCATGCTCCCACACGACCTTGACGCTTCACTCACCCCTGACGCTGAGGAGCTTACCCAGTTCGCCGAAGAAGCTCGCCAATCAGCACGCCTGCACATCACGCAGCAGCAAGGCACAGACGCATGGCGCTACAATCTTCGCCATCGACATGTGCAATACCGCCCGGGCGATCACGTTTGGGTGTGGACTCCGGTTCGCCGCAAAGGGTTGTCCGAGAAGCTGATGAGTCACTACTTCGGACCCTACAAAGTGTTGCGCCGCATTAGTGACGTCAACTACGAGGTTGTTCCGGATGGTGTTATGTCACCACATCGTCGAAAGGACCACTCCGAGATTGTGCACGTTGTACGACTGAAGCCTTATTTTACGCGTTAGGATGAGAGAACTTCGGCCTTAGTCATTTTTCATCTTCCGTCCACTTCCTGTTAGTTTTTTTTGTATTTTATTCGGCTGTGCCTGTCAAAACTCTTGTGCATCGAGACGATGCCGTTTTCAAGGGGGGAATAATGCCACCGGGACATGCGCGGCGGGCGCGAGCCAGCATGGACACAAAGAAAGAAAAGGAAGAAGTTGCTTTTGGCTCAGCGCGCGCCCCAGTCGGAGCCATCTTGCCCAGCTAGCAGTTCTTGCCTACCTGACGGTGCGCTCTCTGCTATCATAGTCTCTTGTGTGTCATGCCGTGAAGTTCCGCTGTCATGGAAGATGTTTTCCGCTGCAGCCGATAGGAACATATTTCTCTTGTTGAAGGCACATAAAGGCCACAGGAAGAAGTCTCTCGGGTCGTTGAAGCATCACTGTAAATATGCGTGTGATGGGGATATTTCTCGGCTAAGTAGAGGAGAGTAGCTTGCAACAGCACGACCTGTGGCCTGCTTGCTTCGTTTATCGCAAGTACAGACTAGGTAATATTTAGCGGCGAAAGTGTCCAGGGAGGAAAGATGGCAGGCAGTAGGTGCTGTGGCTGGTTAATAGAAAGGAGTTTCAGCATTTGCACAGCTTCACCAAAGCCAGACTTACTGTAGGTTATGTGGGCGCGATACAAAAGATGTTTTTTCCCTTGCAGGACATGTCGAAGATGTGTCCGCATGGTTTCTTGAGTGGCAAGGACCTCTAACAGGAGACAGCCCGCTTCCGCTACTGTTGCAGAGGCTGATGCCTTTGCGGGAGGCCCAAACAGATTCTCAGGCAGTTGTTTCGCGCAGCTTCCAGAGACTTCTTATTCGCTGGTGATAATTTGTGGAGCAATGTGCCTTCAGCGCATGCAGAACCATTGAGCGGCAATTGCAGCCCCAACTTGTCCCGCCATGAACTTGAAAACTTGAGGTGCTGCAGCTATTCTTGCTCTTAGTTTCTTCACCTTAGGTGACCAAGAGAGATTTCGGTCTACCACAACTCCAAGGAATTGTTGAGAGCGCACATATACCAGTGGCTGTCCACCAAGAAGGAGCGGATATTTGGTCATTTTCTTTCTCATAAAAGCCATGGCAGTACTCTTTTCTGGCGAAAGATGAAGACCCCGGGGAGCCAAATATCTCGACAGCTTTAGTAATGCCTTTTGAAGCCATTGTTGGGTTATATAGCGTGAACTTGACGCGCATCCAGATGCATATGTCATCGGTGTAAATGGTGACGTGTACTCCTCGCGGCAGGTTTCTTGTGATATGTATCAAGGTAAGGTTGAATAAGAGCGGGCTAAGCACAGCACCTTGGGGTACGCCCTAGAGCACTGCACGGGCCGGCTTTTTCCGGCCCGGGCCCGCCCGGCCCGAAAACGCCGAGCTCCGGCCCGCCCGAGCCCGGCCCGGTGTTTTTAAATATGGCCCGTACCCGGCCCGCGCCCGAAAGGTTTAGGCCCGGCCCGACCCGGCCCGGCCCGGCCCAATTCAACCAATTATTCTTTGAGCATAAACAAGGCGCTGTCCAATCTTCTCCTATAGTGAAGATACCAGCCGCACTCAAGATAGTTTCCGGAGAGTGTTGTGAAAACATATAACAGTGTCACGATTGCTTCGTCTCTTACGCCTGCTAATGCATGGTGTTGCTGCCATATGCATCAGTGCATATGGCAGCTTGCCAGAGGTGCACATGAACCGGTGCCATATTGTGAAACAGCACCTTGCTATGTTGCATTCAGTCTTAATAAACAGATGGTTTCGCTGCCCTTCACATGTGGTGGTACACATATATAACATTGTGCAGTGGGGTACCATTTCCTGTCTTGACGCCTTAATCATTGCAAACGGAGTTTTCTAGTTTTCTAGTGAATGGAGTCCAGCAAAACAGTGCTATGAGAGCTTTTGCAACTTTCACCATTTATTACTTTACCAATATCACTGTGTAAACCTGTCCGTCACTTTGCCTACGGCTTGTAATGAACAAGGTAACTGATTAAAACACGTTCAACTTTGCTGAACATTTTTCTGGTATGTAATTATGAAAAAAACATGCTAGCAAATTTGATCACGTTAATAATTGTGCTTACATTCGCGTTACTTGACCGAATCGGATTAATAAATTGAAAATTGGCTATGGAAGC
Source organism: Hyalomma asiaticum (assembly GCA_013339685.2). Classification (NCBI taxonomy): domain Eukaryota; kingdom Metazoa; phylum Arthropoda; class Arachnida; order Ixodida; family Ixodidae; genus Hyalomma; species Hyalomma asiaticum. The sequence goes on along the minus strand of JABSTT010002711.1, from coordinate 4,652 downwards.
ACTTCAATTTTCAGTGCAGGACTGCTAACGGAGCTATAAAGCGTGCTCCGACTACTGCTATTTCACTACGGGGCGCGTCAAACTCGACGGTGGTTGCCTGAATGAGCATTTTGGGCCTCACTAAGCTAATGATGTTTTATATTTGTTCTCTTATTTGCATTACTTGTGTGAGCGAGATAACCAAAATATACAATGCAACCAGATGAATGTGTTTTGATGTGCAAGCCGCTAACAGTGGCGGTCATTTTTGTGTGTACTACTGCTATTTCACTAGCACTGGCCGTGACATGACTGTGATTTCCAGTGCAGACTGCTAACAGAACCATAAGGTGTGCTCTGACTACTGATACTTCACTATGGGCCGAGTCAAACTTGCAGGCGGCTGCCCGAATGAGCGTTTCGAGCTCGTTAACAATAATCACGGTTAACAATAGTGTTTCATTTCAGATATTCCAGCATTTAAATATGTTTCTATGCCACTTCTTAAATCGAGCACGATATATGCAGGACGTTGCTTATCATAATTGAGCTTCTATTATAAGGAATACGCCATAAATGAAACTGCTTATTTATTTGAGAGGTCACGGAATGGCTGGTTGGATGTTGCGAACCCAGCGGAAAAATTTTGGTAGCCCTAATAAGGGCTGTTTCTTTCGTTATAAGAGGTCGCTATGCTTCGTCGAGTGGCTCAACGCCAGACAGCTCGCAGTCGGAGTCGCTTTCTTCAGTGTCATCTTCACCCAGCTGGATGATGATGGTTGAATGTGCTCACTCCCAGTTGTGTCAAGTCTGAAATTTGCCTCGAAGTCCATCACGTGCTGAATGCTCTTCCTACAGTTTTTCACCGTTACCTTCGCGATTTCCTCCCACAAAATGGCGTCGACCGTGGACAGCTTGAAGTCTCTGTTGTCCGCAGCCATGCCATTTTGACCTGGCCCACACAAGCTCAATGGAATAAACTCGCAGTTGTATGGCGGGAGCCTGAGTACAATGCAACCGGTCCTTACAGCTGTGTGTCTACGATGTAGCTAAGAAAGCGTGACTTTACAGATGCCACCAGGTCAAGCAGCTGCTTCTTATCATCCTTTCACCGTAGGTGATGCTCTTGCTTGTGAGCCACTCCTGTATCTTTCCCTTCTTCCAGGTCGTCGCCGGCAATTCTCTTCTCGCCGGCTTTGGTAAGGTGCATTGTCTAAAACAATCACGCTACGGGCTGGCAACTTCTGCAGAACGTCATTGAAGCAGCCCTCAAAGCGATTGCCGTCCATTTCCTCGTGGTAGTCGCCTGTGTTTTCTCCTCGGAATTCATCCAAGCAGCCGTCGACCAAGCGATCCTCGCTGCCGATGTGCGTGACGATCAGGTGCTGACCTTTCCCAGAACGTTGTTTTGGACCCGTTATCAGACCATTTGCTCGAGCGAACAGGCGTCCGCGCTTCTGCACCACGGTGTCTGTCCACACGATCGACGTGTGTGTCCCGCCGTCGCCATGTCTCGTCAGGTAGAAGATCTTTGGGCCTTCCGTCCGGTAGCGCTCCACGTCACGGAGGTAGCGATTCCGCCAATCCGTGATACCAACCCGGCCGATAAGCAGCGAGTTGCGGTTTCTCTTTTCGTGCCGAAAGCCGATCTCGACAAGCTGGCGACGCACAGTACACCGCCTTAGTGATGCGAGTTCCATACGTCCGAGAACTCGGTAGTTATCTTCTCGACCGTCGTTCTCCTTGCGGCGAAAGAAATCGTGCACACATGAACTCAGCGCGCACAACATGAATCTGTCAAAGTTGGCGCTGCGTCTTGTCTGCGTTGCGTCGGCGCTTTCGCGAGGTCGTCGTCAGTTTGCAACCCGAAAAATGCGGAGAAGAGGTTTATTAGCGGCTCGACGAAACAGCTGTTCATTCAGCCGGAATGCAAGAATCAAAAAGCTCTTTATTCAGAAAACACCCCCTGTATATATATATAGCCTCGACATCACAGGCGCGTGCTGGGTAATCTTTGCAGTCCGTCACTGTAAACTAGCTGATAAGAGCGACGCATGCGTAGAAAACATGATACACCTCCCTTTCTTTAAAGGCCCCATGACACCAAAATTTCAAACGCGAGATGCTTGCGTTAATTGGTTTCCTGCATACGAAGGCAATCTTGACCAAGTATTAGCGGCGAACGTCGCCTCTAAGTAATTTAATGGTTTCAAAGTAAGCGGGAATGCTCATCCGAGCTTGCAGCACCTCGCGACATCGCCACTAGTGTGACGTAGTTTGTGGGCCATCTGTGACGTTTCACTTTTGTAAGTTGATATCGTGACGTCACAGAGAGACACGGGCGCGCCGCGCTGTGGCCTCCGAGCGTAGCCTCCAAGATCGGCCCTCGCAGCCGATCGCGGAGGCCACGCCAAAAGCCGTATTTTTCGTGCTTCCTCTCCGTGTTGGCGTTCAAGCGTACATTGTACACACGCTATGATGCAAAGCGAGTGTGGCGAGCTGGTCTGGCGCTCGCGCTCTCCGCAACGTCACCGAATCTTGAGCTCAAGTGATCAGTGCATGCGCTCACTTCCGACAGCCGCCGCGCTAGCCCCGCGGCGCTAGTTTCTTGCAGTTTTTAGCGCGCGTTTCGAAGCTTCATTAAAACAACAAAATTAACGATGCTGTGACTAATTAGACTTCGCGCTGGAGAATTTGCCACTCCATGCCGTGATTACAAGACACTGTTTACTCATTAGAACGCAAAATGATTTGCGCCTCCACAGACAAAACACGTCTTTCCAAACGCGGGGCATCTGCTTCGCCATGCAGCCGGTTGCATTTCATGCACTTAAAGGGCGTTTTTCATGAACGCGGCATGTTTCTCGGACTCGGCCTACGCCACGTTCTGTTGACTGTCCACTTTAGCGGCTTTGCAAATTTGTTCCATCTTCGCTAACGTAAGGTCTTTCACTTTGAGGAGCTTCTCCCGCAACCTTGGGTGACTTATACCGAACACAACCTGGTCGCGTATCAATGACTCGGTCAATTCACCAAAGTTGCAGCTTCGGGTCAACTTTCGCAGATCGTGCTGGAAATGCTCAAAGGGCTCCGCTTCATCCTAGGTTCTTGACCGGAATAAGTATCTTTCATAAACTTCATTTACTTGTTCTTGACAGTATTCCTTAAACTCCAGCACGACTGTCACATAGTCATCCTTGCTTTCCGTTTCGAGAAAGGTAAAGTTGTTAAACACTTCAAGTGCATCGTCGCCGGCCGCACTGAGCGGCAGCGCAGCCTTCACGCCTTCTGACCTTGGCTCTTTCTCTGATGCAGTCGCTTGGAGAAACAGCTGGAACTTCTGCATGAACAAGTCCCATTTCTTCGCAATGTTGCCGGAAAGGAGCAGGTGCTCCGGTGGCTTAACTAGTTCCATTGCCTCGAATACGTATGCCAACGAGAACCTGTCGTACCCTCATCGAGCCATCCCACTTCTGACACCATGTAACATTCAGCCGGAATGCAAGAATCAAAAAGCCCTTTATTCAGGAAACACCCCCTGTATATATAGCCCTCGACATCACAGGCACGTGCTGGGTAATCTTCGCAGTCCGTCACTGTAAACCAACTGATACGTGCGACGCATGCGTAGAACACACGATACAACAGCGACCGCAAGCAGCGAGGCAGCCCGAAGCACCGTCTGGGGAAACGCCAACGGCCAGAAGCGCGCGCCGAGCGAGCCGAGCTTTGACAATGCGGCTGGCCAGAAAGGCGCTCTTCTTCTTGTTCTTCACAATCCCCCCCCCCCCCCCCCCTCGCAAAGGAGCCATCCTGGCGACCTAACAGTCTGGAAGCAGAGGTTCGTAATGGGGCTTGAGACGAGACACGTGACAACGTCTCGTCCAGCCCGGCGCATGTCGGTGGCGGTGAGAGTGGCTCAATGAGAAAATTGACTGGTGACGTTTTGCTCCAAGACGCGATAAGGCCCTTCGTATTTGGGAACGAGTTTCGAAGAAAGTCCTGGCATTTGAAAAGGCACAGAAAGCCACACGAGAGAGCCTGGAACATACACTGTAAAAAAAAATTACTCCCAGCGTCCTCTAGCGACCCCCCCATTGGAGTTAATTGTACTCCGTAGGGTCGGAGTAACTTTTACTCCGCATCGGTCGGAGTTCCTTCGTGGTGCCTTGGGAGTATATATTTTTATTTTTTACTCCGTGCCTGACGGAGTTCCTGCGTGGTGCCTTGGGAGTATATTTTTATTTTTTACTCCGTGCCTGACGGAGTTCTGCGTGTTGCCTTGGGAGTATATATTTTATTTTTTTACTCCGTGCTTGACGGAGTTCCTGCGTGGTGCCTTGGGAGTATATATTTTATTTTTTTACTCCGTGCCTGACGAGTTCCTGCGTGGTGCCTTGGGAGTATATATTTTTATTTTTTACTCCGTGCCCGACGGAGTTCTTGCGTGTTGCCTTGGGAGTATATATTTTTATTTTTTACTCCGTGCTTGACGGAGTTCCTGCGTGGTGCCTTGGGAGTATATATTTTATTTTTTACTCCGTGCCTGACGGAGTTCCTGCGTGGTGCCTGGGAGTATATATTTTTTTCATACTCCGTGTTTGGCGGAGTTTTCAAGAGTCGCATTCGGAGTAGATAGATAAATTTTCGTACTCCGTGCCGGACAGAATTTT
>JABSTT010002710.1:0-41298 GCA_013339685.2 Hyalomma asiaticum | reverse complement strand
CAGTCCGGGATCGGCTATTTAAAAGTCCATACGGGGATCATTCTCATAGAAATACAGATCATCATTTATTCCAAGTTGATTTCTGGAGCAAGGGTCTGTACCTTTTTGGGTACGCGCCCTATTTTTCCTGGTTCTTACATTCCTTGGAATATATTACTCTCGGTTTTGGCTTGGGGGTATACTTCACAATATTCTCAAATGCTTCCTTGCACTCTTCTGTTACGGTGATATCTACGGTTGACTGACTTAGACGGAGCTCCCGCCATACCGTTGATAATCCTGAAATATATAAATATGAATAGTTCACGGACATGCCTTCTATTCTGGTTCATTGTAACAAAGAGAATAAATTATTGAGTGTACTTGGACGTCACAAATTGTGACGTCAGAATCTCACTTTCTACCTACTCGGGCCATAGTAACATATCAACATACGTTAGAGAGATTCTGGATGGACCCACTCACTGAAGATCTCACTGTAAAAACGGAACTACGGATACTGGAGGCACTCGCATTCACTGAACACTTTGGGCAGCGCATAAAACGTTCTGCGGATAGAAGAAAAAGTTGCTGAAGTTCGTCTAGGTAGCATACATTATTCTGACATCCGCATCTTCTGGTATATGCGGTGCCAGTATCTCTCACGAGATTGCTTCGCCAGAGTCATAACACGTCCCGTGCAAGTTGCGACGTCAAGGCGATGCTATGGCTAACAACAAGGAGGTTTCGAGCGAAGAGAGAAGACGGCATCGGCTTATGGTTTGTGTGCACCATCTCTGGAAGATCCTAACTAGAGAAATTGTGTTGTACAGTGACATTCGGGTCTAGTCACAATCAATCCGCATTGGTAGAACGCAGCGAGGACCGACTTGATAAAACGTGCTACTTAAGTGAATGTACTCCTTAAGTGAATGTGCTCTTTAAGCGAATTTTTCGAGCATTTTTGAGTGAAAGTAACCGCAAGTCATTCGACTTCTAGAGCTCTTGCATACGTTTGCAAATATGATGAGCTGAACAGATTGGGTTCGGGCAAACCTGCTCACGAGTCCCATTGTGATATGAGCGCGAGTGTGTCCTCCTCAGTGCTGGAGAATGAAAAGAGGACGACGACGAAGTGGTCGCATGCGCAAACGTGCGCGAGGGCAAGCCTCGATTGTGCTAAGGATGAGAAAAGGAGACAGGAGGGGCTCCGAACTCTGCGTTCGGCACAGTCGAGTGCCTGGGCCCGAGTGTCGAGAATTTAAGAGTGGTCCACGAGTTGAATCTCCGGGCTTCACGTGGCCGCCGGTGTGTCTTCTGCTCTAAAGCTGCAGTGGCTCCCTGCAACATTCCTCAAGCCATTGCTCGTTCGTCTCGTCGCCACGCTCTTCGCCAGGCAACGGTACTTCGGCTCCCTCCAGTCGCCCGTGCCGCCAGAATGTGAGTCTGTGTTGGCCGAGACTATTCTGCTTTTAGTAGGAACGCTGATAGTGTGTTTTGTGCTTCGTTCATGTTTTGCTTGTTAGATTGTGCGCACATTCTTGAGTCTATAAAGTGTTGTCTAGAAGGCCCAGGGGAGCTCGTCACATGGGTGGAAACGCTGGCGTTCCCAGCTGATTGTTGCTCCCATGAAACTCTCAGGACAGCCATACACCATTAAAAGTAATATTCCACTTGTCACATTGGAGGTAAAGCGATGTTCGCCAGGGGAAAGGACAAAACTAGCTGCTTTTTGATGACCGTGCAACTCGTCTGGTCTAGTCATCTCGTCTACCTCCTCAATGTAGTACCGAGATAGGGCAAAAGCCTGGCGTAGCTTGCCCCAATAGCTCAGATTAGGCACAGCGAAGCTTCTATCATTTCGCAGTGATCTCGGCGTACAACGCTCTTCGTCGAACCAGGGGCAGTCACAGACGCGACACACATGGGCAAGTTCTCCAGAGAGACCCGCATTTCGTCGTGGTCTGAGGTTTCGCGAATGTCTCGCAATGTACTTAGCGGCCCTCCGAACGCTTCTCAATGTGTCGCCTCGGGCTGAGTGCAGAGAGGTTCGCGTTAAACTATATTCTTCATGTATCTGCTATGGTCAGACCACTGAGCAAACTTACACAAAAGCTCGCTGAGTGATAATGGGACGTATGTATTATTTATTATTACATAACTATCACAGTACTTAACACATTAGAAGCGTCATTCACGTTGCTGAACCACCATCACCACAAATTCTGGTGAAAAGTGTTAATTCACTATATATGCCGTGTGGGAGGAGCCGCCGTAGATATCGGTAGCGTGCTTTCTTGGCACCTCAAGGGCCCGAGTTCGATACGCCATATCGCCTATTTCGTTGCATGCGTGTGTGCTCCTTGCGTCTACATTTCAGTCGCAAGCTGCTACGAACGGTACGCTTTGTTGTATTGAAGTGCGTACTAATATACCAATGTCTATTTTAATTGGTCCTCGATTCACAGTTTGCACACAAATCAAGCCCCTTTGCCAGTTACCTACATACTGCGGCCGCGCACTAAGGGTATGAATGACATGTTATGGCTGCATCGTTAATCGTTCCGTAAACGATCTGTATATCGTGTTAGTCATGTAAACAAGGAGCATTAATATTATTCATACATTTATACCGCTGCATCCAAATATTGAGCTACACCAGGTGAACGAAATAACCAAGAGAGCACCGAGACACAGGCGGACAGACAGACAGACAGACAGACAGACAGACAGACAGACAGAGAGACAGACAGAGAGACAGACAGACAGAGAGCCAGACAGAGAGACAGAAGAGAGACAGACAGAGAGACAGACAGAGAGACAGATAAGAGAGACAGATAGAGAGACAGATAGATAGATGAAGTAGATAGATAGATAGATAGATAGATAGATAGATAGATAGATAGATAGATAGATAGATAGATAGATAGATAGATAGATAGATAAAGTACGCCAAGAAACGCTTCGTATTTAATAACATATCGTCATGTTTGTTTCACGGTGTCTTGTGCAGGACTGGCTATGACGTAGCATATCAGCTATGACGTAGCATATCAAATGGTAAAATCCAATATAAGAGAATATCAACAAAAAAGCGTCGACAGCGCTCTATACAAATGGTGCTGCATATTTCTAGAGGCATGTAATAGTTGGTGAGATATTTTACATTTTCTTTAAGGCAGGTTGGCTAAGTTGAGGGCGAAAAATCAGTATTGGTATACCGCAACGTTGCAACGATCATTTGACAACAACTTTCTGAAAAATGCGCCTACTTTGACGTTATTTGCTGGCATTGTTTTATGTAGTCAACGTCACATTCAGCGCTTGCAAAAAGAAACTGTCACGTACCGCTGCTGAAATCATGCACCGTAACCACGAGGCATGTGTCGTTTCCATTTTGAAATTCAATCACTTCTTCACCTTGCTGAGTGGTACCTGCGACGAGAGTGCAAAAAGTTCATTGTTTCCTTATCGCAGCTAAATTGATGCCTTTAATTATAATCTTTTGAAAATGACGACTGATTCTTCGTACCACTACATGAACTCGGACAGTGCTAGCCCAGAGGCAAACACGCTTCATTTCAGCAAAGTGACAGCGTCGCAGTTTTGCTTCGCCGTTTAATCAGCGAAACTCACTGTGTGCGTCATGAAAGATCAACGATGCGTGCGCGAACTGCGTGTGCCACCAGATAACTCAGCGAAGCCTGGGCACATGATTACCTCGTCTCATCGATTCAACTGCTCTGTTTTTTTCTTGGAGGGGGGGGGGTGGCCGGGGGAGCATTCTTCCATGAATTGATCGAGGTGTCACCCACACCAGCGTTACTGCGGTAAGCAACCAAGCAAGACCCTTGCTGCTATGCTGGATATTGGCTGAAATATTGAAAAGCACGTCAGCGCCCTCGCAATCACCGCGTTTTCCGCGATGGAATACGCACCGGAAATGCGCCTGATCTGGATTTGTTAGGGCACGGGAAGCCACCGTACGATGAGACTCCTGCGTAGATGTGCTCCTACAGTGCTCAGCGATTGTAACGAGTTACTGCGACCGCGTGATGGTCGACAATGCTGCAGAAGGCCTCCAAATTTTATTGTCGCCAACCGATGACGCAGGAAGTATTGGCAGCCGTGCACTACGACTGTCGGGTTTTAATAACTGAGGACTGTACGTACGGTACAGCAGGTGCCCCTGCCTGCTTGAGCATTTTCACAGACACAATACAATTCGGTACACCGCCTTCTATTTGGATTGTTGCACTTCAGTGAACGTCCGAATGAAATGCAATCTTATACTTTAAACCACTGCAACCACGTTTATGGGAAAATATCGCCCCCTTGATTAATGCAACTCGAGCTGACACGAACTTTTTGGATGCAAGTAGCCAGGGTTATATCGAAGTTTCATGGCTGTAGCGATCCATAACCACAGTCGCAGCGTTCTACAGGGGATATAAGAATGTAACAATAACCAATGCACTCGCAGTGTCTGCATCAAAAATTTCAATAGCATGAAGTAGGCTCGTTCCGCGCGACCACAGAGCAATGATTTTCGCGGCTGCACTTCGATGTCAGAGATGTATATTTGATGCGTTACCCATGCTTGTGCTAGCTTTCGACAGTGTAGTATATGCAGAAACATTTAGGCTGAGCAAAAGCCGCAGTAATGGTAATTGCGTCCATCGCTGTCGTACACCCCTGTCGCTGAGTTGCTGTGGTGTGGATACGGTGTGTGAGATTATTCGTGGTGCCCTTGTGATGCCAATGTAGCCCCGGCGCGGTGGTCTAGTGGCTATGGTAGTGGGCTGCTGGTCCGAGGGTCGCGGAATCGATCCCGGCCGCAGTTGCTGCATTTCCATGGAGGCGAAATGTTGAGGCCGGTGTATTGTGCGATATCAGTGCCGTTAAAGAACCCTAGGTGGTAAATCCGGAGCCTTCCACTACGGCGTCTCTCATAATCACAGCTGGTTTTGGAACATAAAACCCCGAAATCAAACATATCATGTGATGCCAATGGTAGTGGTTGTGCTTAACAGCTCATATGTACTGTCGCTTAGTAGGTGCACAATGCAGTGACAAATGTTCTTGCGCTGGGTGCTTAACTTCCCAATTTTCGGTATTCCGGAGAAGGGACAACTCCCACCATCCGCATTCTCGATATAAACATGAAAATAAACAATGTTCTGGGGCTATTGAGAAGACTAGAAGTAGTAACAAATTATCATTCAATATAGGTCGTCTTCGTAAGTATGAAGCACGCACTGTGTAGTTCTGCTACACCAACACAGTTCAGTTTACTATCCAGAAAAGCCGGATTCCCACAGTTGCAATTTCAACCGTTCCTTTACTGGCCGAAACAAAAATGAAGGGAAAATGTGCTTTGTCGGAAGCCTGAGGAGGAGGGCATGTGACTGATACGTTTTTGAGCTACACATAAACCCGTGCCATTTGTACTGAAACAGGCGTGCTTTTATTTTTTTAGTTTCCGAGTGTCAGAAAAATTTTGCCCGTATATAAACGTCGCTATATATTGTTATAAATAACACGGTAGTAAGAAGCAGGAGTTCGGTTTTCCATTGAAGTTGCATGTCACGGTTTTCCTTGCAATATTAGAATGACGTGATCAAAGGAATCACTTTTCTCGTGAATGACCTATCGGATATTTTTGATATCCGTTAGGTATATGCGGACTTCATCAAAGTTGAGCCCCCTTGACCGTCCCAGCGCCATCACTCTCTGCGTGCAGGACGAGTGGTCTGAAATACACAGAAGTGATGGGAAAGGGGCAGCACGCCACGCTATCATAGGCCAATAACCTCAGCCAAATTTACCGCATTCGCGTCACGAAGTACGCAACGTGTGACGCTAGTCACCGTGGGGGGAGGTGGGGAAGCACCATTACACCGCAAGGAAATGCGTCCAAGAGGACACCCATTTAGGTGAATGCTGAAAGGAGAGAGGGAGTTTTAACCTATATATCTGCAAAACAAGAATTGCAAATAACCTTTGCTGCAGAGAGAAAACACTAATTCTCTGACATGACCGCATCAGACCTAAACAAATGACAGTAGGTTTCCTAGCTGTGTTGATTAACACAGGGGATTGACGTCCGAAAACAAGGTACGAAAGACGCCGTAGAAAGGTCTCCGGGAAGTTTTACCATCTGGGGATCTTTGAAGTACACTGTCATCGCCACAGAAAACGGGCCTCAACATTTCGCCTCCATTGAATCGTAGCCGACGCGTATACGCGTCGGCTGCGAATCTTATAGGATTCGATTCCGCGACCCTTCGGATCTGCAGCGTTTGTCCTAGCCACTACGCCACCATGACGTGCCATCCAGCTATATTCGCACAGTATTTCGAAGCAACTTCAAACAATAATGCGTGTAGAAAAACTATCAAATTCTAGAGTAATCTGGGGGTTTAGTTTACGAACACTTTAACCTCACCAGGTCAGCAAGCTGCGACGAAAACAAGTGCAGTCATTTTCGCGGTGAACTGCAGGCAACGTTCTGCAGGCAAACTCCTTCTCGGCAACACTGGAGTCACTGTGGTGGGTGGATTTCTTGGACTACCACATTTGTGCGTAATACCTTAGGCGAACGAGCCTTTCTTGGTGCACATGTAGCTGATTCTGCTTCTGTTGTTTTTATCCAGGTCGCATAAGAATATCGCTTCATCTTCCTGTTTCGTAGTAACGCTACCATAACGGCTTGTAAGAACGAGACCGCACAGCATACAAAAGTGCTTTATGATTACTACATATTCATTCTGTCTCACCTGATTGATCATAGATCTCCATTGCGTCGAATTTGTTTTCCGCTGGCTTATAGTTGCTTGGATAGACAAAAAATTTGCCGAGGAGTACGGTAGAATTTTTTCTGCGAACAGGGACATACGTAAAGCACTGCATACCGAACATTTGCTTCCAGCAAAAAATTAGAGCACTACCTGGTGCCATTGATGAAATGTCTCTCAAATGTCGTCTGGTTAGCCTGGACATTAGTGTAGTTGTCCATCCTGCATGTAACATTGCCTTCTTCCGTCGTGTTGTAGACCCACACAATGGGATTTTTCTGAAGGAACTAGAAAGTCAAGAAAGAAGAGCGTATCGAGCGCAGTTTTATTTGCATTATGAGAACTCATCTTGTGGTAGACCTGCGCAACTGTCGAACATGAATGCCAGCTGTAGCTTTGGACATTTACAACCCACGACATCGTCATAGCGGTGCTCCTTTATTATGTGCGGCATGAAGTAATACGAAGCACGTGTTCGCGGTCATTCTTTATGACCCATAGTTTCGACCGAGCGCCTACCAAAATTATGCTTCTTCCGTAATTGTCTCTCTTCCTCCGCGCCACGTTCAGCGTTCCGGCGCAGCACAAGGTAGTCTTGTGGCCGGCAGTTTTGACATCCAGGCGGGCACGTTAGAAATTCTCGTGGAACGTGCGGATCAAAGTGATTATGACTTCCTGGTCGACGACTTGGTTGGTAATAGTGACATGCGGCAGCGCGCAACGCGTTACTGGGACAATAAGGGCGAGCACGAGCTGAACTGCAACTGACGCTCATTCGCCGACCTTCTTTGAGGACACATCTGCAGTGCATGCGCTCAGACTCTTGACCAATCTTGATATATTAAAAAAAAAAAAAAAACATGACCACATTTTTTTGGACAGTTGCTATTTAATGCCATGCATATATGTCCCTAAAGAAAGTCGTACACTGCAAATATTGATTACATTTAAGCGCTCGTGCTTGTCTCACACGTGTTTTTTGCCATGTTGTCCACGTTGACCGTTGTGAGCTGCCATTTGTGACATGTCTAAGCACCATGCTTCGCGATAGATTTACGCCAACTCCTAGTTTTGAAGTGAAGTATGAAAGCATCTAAACGCCGCTATTGGAAATGACACATAACAGTTCAGCCTACATAACTGTTACTTACCCAGTGATATTGAAAAAAAGGACTTGAGGGAAGCCGGAAGCTATATTTCTAACATATATGGTCGATAAGTGGCTTATGTGATATGGTCCGCGCTAACTATTCGCAGCGTGGACCACATCACATAAGCTAGCTATCAGCGAGATAGGTTAGAGATATAGCTTTCTCATGTGTGTGTGACACATACCTTTCAACTTATCACCGGTCCCACAGGTGCTCTCGTATCGTGAGTATTTTCTGGTGCACCCGAGGCTTTTCTACGTGGGATATTACATAACTTTGACAACTGCAACAGCTCTCCAATAGTTGGTTGCCTTCGCCCTAAGTCGTTTACACTTGTTTCAAAAACACATCGCATCTCCAATTTCTACAATTTCTGCCGACGCAAGTTGCAAGCTTGACATATTGAAGAGCGCATGTCGTTTTCGCATGTCAGTTCAATGAACTTCACCTTGAGTGACTGCTTGGATATTCTCTTATGAATTTCCGCTTCTTCTGGTTTGGGCACACGGATGACGGCTCTGGCTTGTGGCTCAAGGTCAATGAAGACCGCTAAAAGTGGGAGCTAAAAGCTTTTGGTCGATAAGTGGCTTATGTGATATGGTCCGCGCTAACTATTCGCAGCGTGGACCACATCACATAAGCTAGCTATCGGCGAGATAGGTCGATAAGTGGTTATCGTTAACGAGGGAATCTCATAATCTCAGAAGAATGAAAGAAAAGGTATAGAAGTGCCAGCCTTTCATAGCGACCTTAAGTAGCTGAGCATTAATGTAGCTGGAGAGGAGGCGGTACAGGCAGTGGGGATTAACCAGCAAGTTCGAGATAAAACATTTCTTCGCTTCATCTAACATTCGGGATCGTATCATTACTTTGAGGTTGTACACGTTCTCGGACGTGACACATGGTAACGCTGAAACACACGCATCCTAGAGAAATACACACAAGACGAGACACGCTCTGTGTGTTTGCGCGCGCGTGCGTGTTTTCAGCACTGCAATATGTCGCTTAGCAAACGTCGCCCCGCCACGTTGCTCTATAGTGGCTATGGCATGCGCCTGCTGATCCGAACGTCGCGCGATCAAATCCCGGCCGCGGCGGCTGCATTTCGATGGAGGCGAAATGTTGAGGACCATGTGCTGTGCGATTTCAATGCACGGTAAAGAAACCCACGTGGTCGAAATTTTGGGAGGCCTCCACTACGGCGTTTCTCATAATCATTGCTCGTTTTGGGACGTAAAACCCCAGAAATCAATCAATAACTTTAACGAACACCAACTTTTCCAGCAACACTTCCTTCTGCGCTTTATCGCACATCGTGCTTCGATAAATAATACCGCGTATAAGTGGGTTGAGCGGTTGAGCGCGAGGAGTGAAAGAAGCGGGAGCACAAATGCCGCAAATCGGGCTTCGTGTAACCGTTACCATATAGTAGTGGGTCGATGGCAAGAGCAGATCCGCTTTATCCTCCTCCGATAGCCTGCTGGCCGACAATAGGTCGAAGCAGAACAGCTTTGCTGTTACAAAAAGCCTGGAATAGAGCAAATGCGACGGCACGGCACGACCAAAGTATATCTTGAACGAATGCAGGAATTACCTGCACTCACCAAAAAGGGGTGGGTCATTTTTCAAAGGTCTTTTAAAGAAGCAAAAAAATAAATCTAGTACGTTCCTTAACAATTGCTTAATGCTTGCTTTAGCCCCGGCATGTTGGTGAGGCGTCTATGGCTCTCGGGTGCTGATCCGCAGGCCGCGGCGGCTGTGTTTTGATGGAGGCGAAGTGTCGAGGCGCCATGTACGAAGCGGTTTCAGTGCGCGTTAAAGAACCCCAGGTCGTCGACATTTCCGAAGCCACTCTTTTACAGCATGTCGCATTATTCACATCGTCGTTTTGGACGTAAAACACCTGAAATTGATCGTCAATTCTGAATGCTCTCTCCCTCTTTTTTCAACGCCTTCTTAACTACTGTAGTTTTCTCTTTGGCCCATTCTACTGCCTCGCGTTCTTCGTCTTTGTCGCAATCCTCTTGCCAGTTATCGTCGTTTTCTCCTCCGTGTCAATTATCTTCTCTTTTATATTTCTCGCCTTCATGGTTAAAACCACACCCAATGGCTGACAACGTATATACTGTTCTGGAACGCTATTCATACAATTTTAGGGCCGTGGCGGAGAACACAAACTCTCCCGCTATGTCCTGAGGGTCAACGAACTGCACCACTTCCCCTAATGCGTTTGCTTTGAATCCCCACAGACGTGGAGAATATCTATTATTGTCAGCGATGTTGGTTACGGGCACTGATGGCGGCGCTGGCGGAATTCATAGCCAGTAATTTCTGCCTTCATTAGGAGCTGATAACAACAGAAGCTGTATAAATGTCATAACTACGATGTCCCATAGCAGCTTCCTGCCCTACACTACAAATGAAAATATACCGAGCTGGGAGGTCCTGCAAGTATACGCTCCCCACAAACTCCCATGGGCGAAACATAAACCTCCACCCATCGCGGTCGATGAGGGCATGCGAGGCACATGCCGTCATCAAACTCCCTAGGGACTATAAAGGGCAAGTTCCCTGACGGTACCCCCATGGATGTTGATGAAAAACCCCATCGCATGCCGCAAAACCTCCCCTGCATGGCGGAACGGGTTTTGGCTGCCGGAGTAGTGAGGTCGCAGCCCGACCGACGGGAGGGCCTCCCAGAACTAACATGGCGGCGGGACAAGCGACCACGTTGGACGGATGCGAGACCTTTGCGAAGCTGGCAAAGGCTTTGCCACGTTACGAAAAGGGAAATCGTTTCGTCTATCTTGTGAATATTACAAGCACCGACGAGCGTCAACGAAGGTCGTGATCTACAGTGTCAAGCGTCGAGGGAACTCAAATCGTGTGGCGGTGTCGTGCAGTGAGCGAATACAACCACGGATAACGGGCGCAGCGGCCCCGTTGGTGAGTGAGCTCTGTATGCTATTTCAACCATTTGTCTCATTTCGATATAAAAGGAGTTAAATTCGGCACCAATCAATAGGTAACTATTCCTGATTCCTGGCATAAACTAGCCTCGAAAGGAGTAATTATAGTACTGAATATATTCCTGAAAATATCAGCCGAATTCTGGAAAATCCATTGTTTGGAGGACATGTCCGGAGAGCGAAATACATGCAACTAACTTCCGCAATTTTAGAGATAAACCTCTACTAACTGGCATACTTAGCGACTGCCTAAATATCTATATCATCAGTGAAAAACATAATTGGATCTGTATCAATTACAGAGTTTTAACGAGTTTAATGTTAAGGAGCTATTTTGTTGTATTTAGTAGAGACGTAAGTTAAATATTTGTGCGCTAACAAGTGCTAAGTAAATGTCTGTCACCAGGTGCAATTTATTTTAAGCTATATTGTAAGCTGACCAAATAAAAACATAAAAGCTGAAATCAGCAATATACCTTTTTATATGATTAGCCAACTGCGCTAAGGATTCCTTTTTGGTATGGACTTTAAGAGCACATCGATGCGCTCATCTTGGTGAAAAAAGAAATGCTTTAATAGTATCACAAAATCAGAGATATCGACTTAGAGATTTTATGAAAGAATTTCTGCCGTTCCCGCTTCCTTTTCGTCCACGAAACGGTGGTCGTTTTTCTTATATTTTCTTTTTTTTTCTATGCTTCTGCTTGGCGGGAGAGCAAGACAGGACCGGACGCGTTCTGCGAAGAAAAAAAAAAGGGACATTTCACAAGCCAGGCAGCAAGCGCCTCTTGTGCCGACATCGTTTCCCGACTGTTCCGATCTGCAGTCCTTGGCGCCTCCAAGACCACCAGCTTTGGCTGTGCCCTCTCCAAATTTCAACGCTCCAGGGGTGCATAGTGCACGGCGGCTTTGCCGCAGCAGCCCACCGAGCCGACGGTATTCGAGCGGGTACAAGTGTTTCTGTTTTGTTGCCTTTCAAAAGACGCTTAATTGTTTGCAGATATTGTCTCCCCTTCGCGCGGGGGCATATGCTCGCTTTCGTCAGACCTCCACTACTGTCAGGTGAACGCGACGGCAGAGGACTATATATATATGTACGGAATGCATCCTTGGCAATCTGTGGTACCCGCCCCTTAGAGGTACTATCCTTTATAAGCGAGAGATGATATCTGTACATGACGGCCTTGATTATTTTCGTTGTCCGTTTCTCCTTCGTTTATTCTCACTTTTTGTGTTGTTGTTTTTTTCAATATCAACATCATGATGTTAGGACAGCTGGCTGTAATGTTTCCTTCCTTCACAGGTTTTTGTATTTAAATAAGAAAGAAAAACTGGAAGAATGCTTCAGCTGGGAGGAAGCAAATGAGAAGACGATACCGGACACTCAAGGCACTTCAGATGATAACGATGCGTTAAAGCATGTACCGAAAGGAGAAGATTTGTCAAAGCGCATTTTCACTTTTTGCAATCATCACTCCTTTTAACGAAATTCTCACTTTAGTTTGCAAGGCTATTGACATCGCTTTTTTTTCTCCCTGCGATAACGGGCGGGAGGTTCATATCCACCACCAGGGCAACGCAGCACAGGGAAACATCTACTCGCATTTTACTAGTCTGGTTGCAATACTCCCGCACCCATTCATTTATGCACTGACCTGCTTGCCTGATGTAACATATGTCGCAGGAGAACGGGATTTGACAGACGACATAGATTTTCCCTAATAACATTTTTTTTCGCTGCTTTCGTGGGGTCACTTTATTATTATTATTATTATTATTATTATTATTATTATTATTATTATTATTATTATTATTATTATTATTATTATTATTATTATTACGAGGACTGTGCTGAGAGAAATAGTCAGTACGTTGTCTCAAGCGGATGCTTTATTTAGATCATGTGAAACCTACGGAATGTATAGCATGACAGCTTCATTTTTATTATGCATCTCACCGGCTGAAGTACAAGAGTAGCTTTGGATGCGCCGGGAACTGTTGTAGTAACCAGTGTTTCCGTATGTGTGCGATGAATTTGCACTGATCATAGGCGAATCTCCTGTTTCGTTCTGATTGTCGAAATACCTACATATGAAACTATTAAGCTTCTAAACATTCACTGTGCGATGAGTGATGACTTCACGTGTTGGTGTTGTTCAGCCAGGGCTAATGACGCACTTATCGCCTTTCTTTTCAGCCCTTCCAAACTGGTAAAACGCGATATTGCTAAGACAGGTGTTTATTAGAGGAGCGCCTAAGACTGGTCAGACTTATTGCAAGCTTGTTTCGGTGAACAAGCTTCATGGTTTTTAAAAGCCGGTGTGTGGTGTATCCAACTTTAACGCCAATCGTATGTATACTTCTAAGAAACGTATTGTAGTGATGTTGTTCCCTACAGCTACCACGTTTCCCATAATACGAGGAAATTAGCCGCTTGAGAAAAGCTGCAGATTATATTAGCAGCGCTCTAGCAAAGGGGGGGATCCGTGAAAAAACAAAGAAGTATTCATCCCATAAGAAAGCAAACGCACGATATGAGATCTTGGTGCTCCATACTATATAAAAATTTAAATTTCATATATGAGATAAATATCGCATATCAAAAGAAAAAAATGCCTCTTCCGTAATAATACTTAGTACCACAAATTTACTGTAAGTAAGTGCATTATTAAGCTGTAAGCATAAAATGCAATGTTAACGAGATATGGGATATTCAAGAATATTCTAAACTTCCAATATTCGCACACCACTATTGTTGATGTACAGGTACCTTTCCTCTGCTTATTTCGTGCAAGTTTCACGTCTGCTCTAAAGCATGATGTTTTTACAATGATGAGCATGCAAATTTTGCTCAGTGTTTGAAAACTTTAAATATTTAAAATTTTTTTCCTGTAGTTGTTTGCAGTGGCGATCATATAACGGAAAAATGCACATTTTCTGACATTTCCTTCTCCTATCACTTTGGCTCAGTCAACTGTGTGCCCTGGCTTTGCAGTATGTCAAATGTGGGAGTTCTTGTTAGGAGCACCCATCCTAGTTTACTTCTAAGTTAGATTAGTAATGAATTATTCACACTATTTGATGCTGTTCTGGAAGCCTCCGTTCGCATTTAGCATTATGCAGAACGTGAGTTGCCCTGTGTTGACTATTTGTGCGGCTCTTGCAGCTCATCTGTGTCGTCTGTTCTGCTTTCTTTTGCCCAATGCACCTAAAATTTGATGGCTCTTGTTTGCACGTTTCCCGCGATCTGCCTTCTTGTGTTCTGTCTATCGGTCGCTTTTTGTGTCCTTGTTTACAATCTGTATTTCTTGAACATCTGCTTGATCTGCAACCGCAGACTGGTGTTTGTTGTGAATAAATGAAATAACAACTCAATTAGCCTTTTGAATGCCTTCTTGCGCTCTTTGAAGAAACCACTGGAACGCAGAAAGGAAGTGCTGCCATGAATATTCCATTATGTACCTAACACAACATACAATCAGGACGCAGTAAAAAGTGGCTGCAGCAGAGAAAACATGCAAAATAGCGTGGTTGCAAAAGAAGCGCAAGGGAAAAGTCTCAGTGCAATTCCGGTGTCATAACTCGGATCCTGTTGTCCTGCGCACGTTACATCGGGAAAACAGGATGGTGCACAAACGAGCGACTATTCGAGAGCGTTGCAACATGTCCGTTAAATTGCCATAAGATAGCTTTCTCGCGATACATAGCCAAGAAGGTTGCAGATATGAATGTATTCAATAAAGCAGTTATCTTTAGAAAAACAAACGTGAAGTGATTTGGCGTTGAGAGGGAGCAGATTATTTGTGTCAGTATTGTTTCTGTCAGCGAAACCTTATCGTTGTCTGACAAGGAGTAAAATTTTCCGCGCACGAAGTAACGCACGATATGAGATCTTGGTGCTCCATATACTATATAAAAATATTAAATTTCATATATGAGATAAATATCGCATATCAAAAGAAAAATGCCTCTTCCGTAATAATAACTTAGTACACAAATTTACTGTAAGTAAGTGCATTATTAAGCTGTAAGCATAAAATGCAATGTTAACGAGATATGGGATATTCAAGAATATTCTAAACATTCCAATATTCGCACACCACTATTGTTGATGTACAGGTACCTTTCTCTGCTTATTTCGTGCAAGTTTCACGTCTGCTCTAAAGCAATGATGTTTTTACAATGATGAGCATGCAAATTTTGCTCAGTGTTTGAAAACTTTTAAATATTTAAAATTTTTTTTCCTGTAGTTGTTTGCAGTGGCGATCATATAACGGAAAAATGCACATTTTCGACATTTCCTTCTCCTATCACTTTGGCTCAGTCAACTGTGTGCCCTGGCTTTGCAGTATGTCAAATGTGGGAGTTCTTGTTAGGAAGCACCCATCCTAGTTTACTTCTAAGTTAGATTAGTAATGAAATTATTCACACTATTTGATGCTGTTCTGGAAGCCTCCGTTCGCATTTAGCATTATGCAGAACGTGAGTTGCCCTGTGTTTGACTATTTGTGCGGCTCTTGCAGCTCATCTGTGTCGTCTGTTCTGCTTTCTTTTGCCCAATGCACCTAAAATTTGATGGCTCTTGTTTGCACGTTTCCCGCGATCTGCCTTCTTGTGTTCTGTCTATCGGTCGCTTTTTGTGTCCTTGTTTACAATCTGTATTTCTTGAACATCTGCTTGATCTGCAACCGCAGACTGGTGTTTGTTGTGAATAAATGAAATAACAACTCAATTAGCCTTTTGAATGCCTTCTTGCGCTCTTTGAAGAAACCACTGGAACGCAGAAAGGAAGTGCTGCCATGAATATTCCATTATGTACCTAACACAACATACAATCAGGACGCAGTAAAAAGTGGCTGCAGCAGAGAAAACATGCAAAATATAGTCCCAGCGTACCACGAAAAGAAATCTCTCCGGCACAGAGCACAATAATTTATATATATATACTCCCAATGTGACTCTTGAACACTCCGCCATACACGGAGTATGCAAACAAAAAGCAGTGTGGCTGCGTCGCCGCCGGAGCGTTTCTCCGCCAGTGGCGCGCCGCGCGCGTTTTTCCGCTAAGTGCACGGGCCTTTACAAAGAAGCGAAACATGCATTTATCTACTTAAAACAGGTTAAGAGACTTTCCCAGAAACTCTATACTGAATAGCTTTCAGTGGATCGAACGTTAAATGGGAGAATAGGCAAGGAAATTAATGTTTCGTATTTTAAGTTGGTTCTTACGAGTAAAAATTTCTAGTTCATGGATAAAATTATTTATTTTCAGCTCGAGTACGAAGACACATATTCCCCTCGCCCTCCACTGCAAGCGTTTCACAAATCTGAAACCAGCTTCTATCGGAAATATGTGCGCTGCAGTGCACTACACTGAACAACCTTAGTATATCTCAACAGAAGACGGGGACAGAAATGCCTTACCGTCTCTATGTCAGCATACACAACAGTCGCTTCATCTCCGTCGTAGACATTTTGACTTCTCACGAGAGTCGCTGCTAGCACGGCAGAGAGGAGAGCTACTAGACATCCTAGGGCTGCCATCGCAAGAGACAAGGATTATCTGCGAACCTACACAGAATAACAGCTGTTTATATAGATCTGAGTGCACTGCCTAAATGCTGTTGACCGCGCCTTAGGGCGACGCAGAATTTCCCTGGCATTTGATGTCTCATACAAGCTTTCTTATATTTGTAGTTTAGTTGATTGATTAGAGCAACAACACCACTCAAACTTGAAGACGAATATCTTCGTATTACTCAAAATAATACTTCCCTATTTCACGCTGACGCGGTCATCAGCCAAAATGGCAAACGTCAGGACTGTATTAGACACGGCCCGAGGAAAACAATATACAGAAAGTATTGTCGACGACGACAAGTGCAGTTGTGCGGAACCTGCCCTTTGGCTAGAGTGCTTAGGCGCCGATGTGTCGTCACACCTTCAAGTTTTATTGCTTATGGGCACATATGTTTTAGCGACTGTTGGTAACTGTTCTACAAACCTTCTGTGTCTCCCGGTGATCCGGTGCTGACGTGATTTTCCGATGGGGTATTGGCGTCTCTGAGACACAGCTTCTGCTTCGCTTACCATTTTTGCTTTCTCATTTGTAGGAGTGTTGGCGTGGTGGAAGCGTTCATGAAGCTTTTTAGGCAGTTGTAGGCAAACTCATGAAACGCCCTTGCGTCGGTGCTAAACAGTGGTATTCCTCATTTGATTCATATGTTAGGTTGACCCGATTGCGAAGAGCACAAAAGCGAATCAATCAAAAACAGTACTGCTTTTGGGCGAACCTCGTCCCAGAAGAGATAAGACAGCACAATGATAAGGGAGGTAAAAATCACGGAGCGTCGAAAGCCAGCGTTCACTTTTATACCCGTGTCGTACATTACAAATTGTTGCTAGTTCTCATGCAAAATCCACAATGTACGGTGCTCAGGGAAGGAAACGGGGCATGTAGGTAGTAATGGGGGATACTAAAAAAATTACAGCATATCCACGGAGTGAATGATGATGAGTGGGCGAAGCTCGGGAGGTTCATCGTAGATCGTGCCGAGTTCCGGATTAATTTAGTTAACGCGCACGCTACGAATCCTTATGGTTCAACTATGCACAAGTGAAATCTCCCACCGGCACTTCATTGCAAGTCAAGATCCGGTGCATATATATATATATATATATATATAATATATATATATATATATATATATATATATATATATATATATATATTGGTTGCCGGTGAACGCTTCTCCAACGCGAGCAGTCGGTATTTCTCAATCAAAAAACTCGCTAGGAGACGCTGCCTGCGCCAACGTTGTCTCTCGCGGGTGAGTGCGCGTTCTCCTTCTTTGCGAGCTGGTAGCCTTCCTCTAAGAAAAGCGTTTCCATAGCCAACGCGCCCCTTTCGCTCTCTTTCTGTCTTTCTCTCTCTCACACAAGACAGCAGAGGCACGCGCCGGGAAGCACGCGCCGAGGGCGAGCGCGTGCCTCCCGGCACGCGGGTTACGCCTGACGCGTGACAAGGTTAGACTAAGAGGAGCTTCGCCCTTAAAAACGTGCAATCGCCGTGTAGCCTCGTATGTCATTTTGCCGCGAATATGAGTTGCTTCCCTTCGAGAAAGGCGCTCGCTGATTTAAGAGACGCGCATTTTTAGCACATCTTTCACACATGGGTACTTCGAGCAACCACATTCGAGATAGCATGATCCTCTTGCTAGCCTTTTGCTTGCGGTGTTGTTTTTCACGTGCTAGAGCAATTGTTCGTGAAAGCCTCACATGTTAAAGTCGACGACGTGGTTTGTGTCGACACGGTTTCTCTGAAATTGTCCTGAAGCAGCCGCTTAGTGTCACAGTAAACATGAGACTCGAGTTCCAAGCTTGCTCACACTGCAACATAAATCAACGTTTGTGAAGCATAGTTTCTGGATGTGCCATCGAAACTACGCACGTAAGCGCGGGTCAGTGCTCGCCAGTAGTTAGATAACTCTAAAGAATCGGAATAGGTGTCACGCGAAGCATGTCAGCAGTGAAATTGCATACCACGAATCGTTTTCATTCAGCCAAGTGGTACGAGTATAGGATCGAGGCCTTTGTGCAGAGCGCACCCACTCGTGACCATGCTTAACATGGGCTAACCGGTAACTCCGAAATGTCCATGGCGACAGAATGGCAAGTCATGTTACGACATGACGTCGGAGCACACGTCAGTGCACACACGTTCTGCTTTGTCTAAGATAGATGAACGCTACGGTGCACTACTGCGCACGTCATAAGCGTCGTTCGCTGAAGCATTCGTACAGGATAGAGCAAAGCTGGAGGAAAGCGTAGCGTGTGACAGGAGAACATACGTGCTAAAGTGCTTATTAGATTGCTGTGAGAGCTGCTAAGCGGCAATGAAAGCTCGAATGACTTGACACAAGCACCGGCATCATAACTGCTCCAGCAAGGCGGATGTGGAACCTGGCTGCTGACCCGAAGGTCGCGGGATCGAATCCCGGCTGCGTTTCGATGGTGGCGAAATGTTGAGGCCCGTGTACAGTGCGATGTCAGTGCACGATAAAGAACCCCATTTGGTCAAAATTTCTGGAGCCCTTCACTATGGCGTCTCTTACAATCATATCGTGGTTCCGGAACGTAAAACGTTATAAACTAATCAATGATTGTTCAAAAATCTAGCTGCAATAAGTGAACCATCCAGCGCAGTTTAGTGGAGCGGGCTTTTAAGGCGCCACCACGACCCAAGTTCGATTTCTACCCCTCTACCTCTTGGTATATTACCTTTGGAGGCCCCGCCACGGTGGTCTAGTGGTTATGGCACTCGGCTGCAGATCCGAAGGTCGCGGGATCGAATCCCGGCCGCGGCGGCTGCATTTCGATGGAGGCGAAATGTTGAGGCCCGTGTGCTGTGCGATGTCAGTGCACGTTAAAGAACCCCAGGTGGTCGAAATTTCCGGAGACCTCCACTACGGCGTCTCTCATAATCAGAGCTGGTTTTGGGACGTTAAACCCCACAAATCAATCAATTATATTACCTTTGGAGATCGTGCGCATAGAGATATCTTGCCCTTCGGATTCAAAAATTTTTGCCCTGGCATAGGTTAGTCCTTAGCTCCACCTCACCGCAAAGGCATGACTTTCTGATAGATAACCGTGTGCTGTAATTTTGACGCATCAATGATCAGGCCGCACACATTAGACTATAATGCGTGTTGTTCCTGAATGTTCTTTTGCAGTACACATTACGCCAGCTGGCTAAAACAGGCGAGCCAACGCTTTTTTCCTGTGCTCTTCTGGAAGGCAATGTGAACAGCTTTTCGCTTCATATATGTATACTCATATGCTTTTCTCGACAGATTCCGCCATTGAGCTGTGTGCCTAGGTGTAGACTTTGACCAAAACGGTTCTTTTTCTTTTGTAATTCTTTGCGTGATCGATTGACCGATGTGCTTTCTTGGTGCTTTCATCAGCGTCATCCAGAACCTCCAACAACTGACTACATAGTAACAGACTCACAAGCACCAAGGCATTTCATTGCCAACCACGGGAATTTAACAGCCAAGGATATAGCGGTATGGGCGAAGTAATCTGAAATTAGCGAGGTATCCCCCAATGAACATCGTATTTGTCTAGTTTCAGCGATGTTTGAAAAATATTTCTTCTCCGCATGCATTTAAAGACACCTGAGAGATCTCTTTTCTGACTCCTCGTTCCACCTGTGTGATTGTGTTTTTTTTCGCAAGGACTACATGGATTCAATATTCGCAGTTGATGTAAGCTACATTTACGCAGGCTTGAATTGGTTCTTTCACGGTGTTGTGCCTCCATAGCATGTGTGTACTCTTTATCGAGTAAAAATCTTTCCCGTAGTCTATGAAAACAACACAGGAAATGTTTATCAACTGTTTTCTTACTAGCATGAACTTGCATTATGACAGAGCCTGTCCTTCACAATCAAGCTTGTTCTCTTGCCTGGCTGAAGAGAAATGCGTTTCTTATCCTATTTGAGACTACCATTGTGAAGGTGCTTAAAATAAGCCGATCGTCGTGTATTTCTTCCAGTCTGTTATGTTTCCATTCTCACGTGTTATTGCAATATTGGCGTTTCTCAGACTCGCTCGTAACGTTGAAGTTGTGAGGAATGGTGCATCGACTGCGACAAGTGTGCGAAATAACAATAAATAACTGCCGTCTTACACACGTCAGTTGGTATGCCGCCTTCTCCGCTCTCGTTGCGGGCATCATGTCTTCTTAGTTCTGGAGACCCCAAAAATGTCTACGCCGGAACTCCACTGTCCCTATCGACGGTTGTTACACTGGTGATAAGGTGACGACTCTTTCAATTCCAGAGTATGGATAGAAGTCCTTGGCTTCCTTCACTACATCGCTGCAATAGTAACAGCTGGGGTTCAACGTGCGAAAAAAGCGATGTGACAAATAGTCACGCTGTAGTGGAGGATTCCGGAAATTTTGAAAGCTTCCGACTCTTTAACGTTCCCTTTAGCCTCTAGAACCTTCGCTTCCCTGGAAAATTCTACCGCTGTGGCCGGGATCCAACCCATGTCCTTCGGGCCAGCAGCAAAGCACCGTAACGGCTGTGTCTCCAAGGCAGTCGTGGCTTGTAGAATGCCTGGACTCCGCACATTATGAAATTATGAAGTACTTATCTTTGTTTGGTTTACCAGTTAGTGTATGTCGATCGTAGAATTGCGGAGGAATATTTATTGATGAATAGCAGGCATGAGATCATGCAGTTCTCTATCGAGAACCGCATGAGAAGGGGCGATGCGGTGCAGGGTTTTGAAGCTATAAATATATCGCCCACAGCGTAAAGAATTTGACAGCCAAAAGTTCATAGATCATAGTAAAAATAGCCAGAAGGCGTAAAATAAAACTAGTACAATTTCGCACTCATTCGCCATTTTAATGCGACAAAGTAGAGAGGGTCTGCGAGAGTCACGAATTAGAAAAGCAAGGAATACGAAGGCAGCGCACTGCAGTCAAGGAGGCTTCAGTGCAAAACTAGGAAAAAAGAAAAAGAACGAGCCACCGGCAGCTATGTAATAGAGGCTCGAAACAGCAATCCATCACATTAACGAGAAGAGCATCCGACAAATCCTGCGTGACGTAGGACAGCCTAGTTCATCTAGACCGGGGCTTCCTCATTGTTGACCAGATGGCCCGTATTCACAAAAACAACTTACGACAAAAATGCTGGTAAGAGAAAATTTCAGCCAATCCTGATGCTGGACATATAATAATAATAAGTGATTTATTTCAGACACAGAGTGAGTCTTGGATGACAAGGCAAAAGGCAGAACATTGTCTGCCTGACTAAGGCCTTGCCACCCATACATTGCTCCAACAGTGCGGCAGCATGCCGTGGCATAGAACACAAAAGGATACATAAAGTTTGTGCAATAGAGTAACAAACTTAAATATGTTACATAAATATGTTACATATGTTACATAACTAACAACATAATTTTAAGAGACATATTTTGTATACGCTAATACAATTTGTAATAACAAAAATGTTTACAAGCACAAAGTGGCACTGACAATGTAGCAAATTAAAAGATAATTAAGCATACAGCACTGAAACAAACGATACGCCCAAAAGAAGAGACCTAGCAATGAATTCAGTCACTAACAGAAAGGAAGTACCTCTTCATGGCATTTTTAAAGGAACTTAAAGACTTGCAGTTTTGCGCAATACTGATAGTACAGGGATGTGCATTTATAAAGGATGGGATTAAGTAGGTAAGCTGTCTAGTACCGTATAATGTTCTACAAAAGGGAACTCTAAACTGGTCGTGCCTAAAATTGTATTGAGTGTTAGTTGAAAGGTACCTTGGATGAAAAAGGGATGAAAATATCATTACAAACAAACAGATGAAAATATCATTACAGAAGCCCGCTGACCAATG
This sequence comes from Hyalomma asiaticum, assembly GCA_013339685.2. Classification (NCBI taxonomy): domain Eukaryota; kingdom Metazoa; phylum Arthropoda; class Arachnida; order Ixodida; family Ixodidae; genus Hyalomma; species Hyalomma asiaticum. The sequence continues at coordinate 18,973 of JABSTT010002710.1, read as the reverse complement.
GCCAAAAGCACTTACGAAAGAGAAGTTTTGTGAATTCGGCCCCAGATGTGTCCTCTTATGTTGAACCACAGGGTGCGGAAAGTTAGAGTGCATCTTTCCAGAAGCATATGAGGCGCTCACAGTTGAGCCCATGAGTAGAAGGAATGAGTTCTCAGCGTTAGGAATACACAAAACGTATTCACGAAAGCTTGCGTGATGGTACAGTGTGATATTCGAACACAATATGGGGGGCATATCTTTGACACAACCGGGATCACGCGCGAAATATTGCACCAGGGCGAAAAAGAGTTTGCGCCGAAAATAAGGGTGCATATAACAGTACCAACAGATCCTAGAAACATGAGTACTCTGCATAACCAACATAAAAAAGGTGGAAAAGATGAGGCCAATACACGGAAGATTAAGCAAGCCTCGGTACGCCCTCTGCGTAGGCGAAGCGGGATAAGCGAATGGCCTGAACATGGCAGTTCGAATCAATGGAGCTCTAAATAACGGGTGTGAAAAGTGGCTGAGGACGTAGCTACACCACGGGCACAGTTCTCCACTATGTCCACTTTCATAGTCATTAACTTCATAAAGCTGTTAAAGATTACACTAAGGGAAGCATTTCGAGGGCAGCTCTTAGCATGCTAGCGAACTAATTCAACGAGCCGTACGTTCACATTATATGGGCGCTTGTGTACTCTTCCCTCCCAGGAAACGAAAACACGCCCTACTTCGTTCTAGAGCGTGCAAGTAGAGAAAGCGAAGAGCGAAGCCCGGCTACTGAGCGACAATAAGTCGTTAGTTATGCGAAATAACCAAGCACTACGGGATGGGAAGAAGCCATTTTTCCTGGCAGTCTCCTCGCTATGAAAACAGCAGGCGATAGCATGGTGCTCCTTGGAATACAGCCCCGCCACGGTGGTCCAGTGGCTAAGGTACTCGGCTGCTGATACGAGGGTCGCGGGATCAAATCCCGGCCGCGGCGGCTGCATTTCGATGGAGGCGAAATGTTGAGGCCCGTGTGCTGTGCGATGTCAGTGCACGCTAAAGAACCCCAGGTGGTCGAAATTTTCGGAGCCCTCCACTACGGCGTCTCTCATAATCAGAACTGGTTTTGGGACGTTAAACCCCACAAATCAATCAATCAAATCCTTGGAATACATGAATCTAACTTATAGGAGCACTGCCACGAAAATTTTCAGTTGGCGTTTTTTTTGCATGACATGAAAGGCCAAGCCATCCAGAGCCCAGAAAACGTACTGGTGAGCGTGAGCGCGCCGTGAAAGTCTATTTACAGCATGCCTTTAAAAGCTGCTTTCGGTTCCTACTGTAGCCTGACGTCACGACACAGTATGTACATAGTAATTAGCCCCTCGTGACGTGCTCCCGCAAAAAATCGTGACGTTTTCGCCAAGTGGTCTCTCGCGAACAGGGCCTGTAGCAAGTGGTGGGTCACCGATGTACAAAACTTTCTACAGCGACTCCGCGACGACAGCAAATACTTTGGCACAGCGCAAGATGCAACGTACAGCACGCACGGTGCGTGTCGGCGTGGCTCCGGAGCCCGCGATAAGCTCAGGTGGCCTCCGAGACCTCCACGGCATTCCAGGGGCAAAATGGTGGCCCCACAGCGAGCTTGCTTTCCGATTATACGCGGGCACACACGACGATAAAGGGTAATTCGACTTCGTTCGCTCGCTTCACAGGCACTCTCAACTACGGCGACTGAACGGCGAAAGCAGACGACCGAGAGTGACACGCAAACGGCCATTTTGCATGTTTTTGTACCTGACGTCATCACAACTTGCCGTACTGCTGCGTGAAGTCACCAAAATTTGTACTGTGGCCTGACGTCACACTAGTGTCAATGTCAGTAGGCACGCCATGTGAAACTTGACATTGACGTCAAATTAAAATATCTTATCAGCATTTTCTGAGCTTAACATTTGCTGAGAGCTGTCTGCGCATCTAGGAGAGTTGTATGGGGGAGTAAACTCAGCTTGGAAAATTGGTCTCAGTACTACTTTAATCAATCGACCGGCAAGGCCTAACATGACTCGGGCTTAGGTCTTCCACGGGAGAACGCCAAGACCCTGCCTCAACGCCGCCACGCGGGCTTGCTTTCGGGAATCGGCCCGCGCACCATGATTACTACCCCGAGCTATATTCGGGCAACTGTACCCTTTGTAATCTAATAGAGATCGATCCTATGTATTGGCTTTGTCCCAGCGTAACAGGGCGTTATAGAACGTACGGTACCGGAGAATTCGGGGAGACCCCACTGCTCTTCTCAGGCCCCGAAGAGCAACCGGACTTTCCCCGGCAAACCGAGCTTGACGCTAGTGCAAAAGGGTGAGATGGCAGCTAGCAAGGCGAACGAGTCAATCCCTAAATGTCTTGTCCGTTGACAATAAATGCTCTTCCTTTCTCTGCGCCTAATGAAACCGTTCTTCAGAAGGCTTCAAGCGTCATTTTCTTAGAAGACTGTCATGATGGTTTCGCAGATGGCTTCAGTGACGTAAGTACCGCTTCCTAGAAAGGACTCCGTGCGGTTGTTCTTCCTGGAAGAACGGCAGCATCCATGGAGTTCACGGAATGCGTCTAACCTAAGGGTCAACTGCCTAACATTTGAAGTAAACTGGTAAAACAGACCAGCTGTATGACTTGAGCGAGAGAGTAATTATTTGTTTTGCTTTTAGCGTGCCGCAAAGGTTACAAATTGGGAATATAGCATAGGCCACACTAGGATGTACTGCGTTAGTATGTGATGTGCATTAACTTTGGCGTGATATTTGACTGAGCGCTGGAGGGCACACTCAGTGCGTGGGTGCTCTTTGCAAACTCTTTTCAAAATAAATTTAACACTTTGACAGTATTGATAGCTTTAACCTCTGTGAAGCTGCGATAGCACATCTGGACGTTCTAAGAAGTGAATTATATTTTAGCCACTTTCCGCACGAACTTCCGATTTAACCGTAGTATCGGGGCAATGACTTATTCTGCTTGTTCATTTTTATTTGCATTTGCGTATTCCTGCTGATCAGATCATTTAAGTTCTTGGGAAGTGCTCAAAGGGAAAATGAAGTTTTTAGAAGGACGTGTGGTTCAGATGAAACACCGTTCAGAGGGGAGGAAAGGCAGGACAGAATTATGAAAGTATTCACAAAAAAAAAAAAACGGAGGCTTTGTGTTAAAAATAGCCAAAGAAATGTGAACTGCTCCATTGTACTTAAATGCTGCGTTCAGAAAGACAATATATGCTGAGACAATTGAACACGTGCCGCCTCAAAAAAAAAAAAAAATCACAGCATATCCACGGAGTGAATGATGATGAGTGGGCGAAGCTCCGAAGGTTCATCGTAGATCGTGCCGAGTTGAGGATTAATTTAGTTAACGCGCACGCTACGAATCGTTATGATTCAACTACGCACAAGTGACATCTCCCACCGGCACTTCATTGCAAGTCAAGATCCAGTGCGTATATATATATATATATATATATATATATATATATATATATATATATATATATATATATATAATGGGCGATCCTGGGCTGATTCTGGTCTAAATAGGCATGGTACGAAGTAATGAGAACAAGCAGTGATTTCATGTTGGTGTCATGGTGACGTCATGCTGATACACGGTTATACAAACGCGTGATGACATCTCAGTGATATCATGACATGGCACCATCCGTGGCCCTAAAGCTGACTTGATACGACGATTTTTCCTTTCGTAAAAATGGGGCCTACCTTTTCGTTAAAAGTGAAGAGCGTGAATGTTAGGGCACAGGCAGGTAAAAGAAAGCAAGGCCAGCTTCACTGGCTTTTAACGGAACAAGACTTAGTTATATCGGCCGTGCAGGAAACCAAAGCCGACGGCGGAAAAGAGACCGGCAGCATGGTGCAACGTTTCGTGTCTGCGTTCTTTACGGTTGTCAGTCACGCTGCGGACACATCAGCCGGCTCTGTTATTTTTGTAAAGTAGTTACCGGGACCAGAACTGCATGAAGGTTATTCATATGTGTCAAGTCGGTGTTCTGTACACGATTTCTCATACAACAGCACAGATTTCCGTATTCTGTGCTTGTATGCGCCAAATAAGGTCAACAAAAGAATTGTTTTTCCAGAACATTGAAGAAAGCCTATGCAGAGACAGACAGCTGGTAGTGCTCGGCGACAATAACTGTGCCCTTAGGGCGCGCGACAAAACAACTATTCGCGGGTTCCGTGAAAACAGCACTGAATATTTATCACGGATCGTTGACCCCTGGGATCTGTCGGACGTGGCGGAATGTTTGGAAGGAGCGCGTACTCTAAAGTACACAAGAGTTGAGGGCTCAGGCCATGCGCGTATTCATCGCATATATGCGTCATTTGGTATTGTACCGAATGTTACAGGTCATGAGGTAGTGCCAGTGTCTTTTTTGGACCATTGTCAAGCGGAGTGCTGCATAGCGGCTCCAAAGCCAGGTAATTTCTTTACACGGGAAATGTGTAAATTTAATAGTAGGCTGCTGCAGAACGAAGGAGAGCAAGGAAGGGGGAGTACAGAAAGGCAGGGAGGTTAACCAGAAAGACGTCCGGTTGGCTACCCTACACTGGAGGAATGGGAAGGGGGAATAGGAAGATGGGAGAGCGAGGAATAAGGGGAATAACGAAAGAGACGTTGTAGGACGAATCCATTAGTCAAAGGCGTTCGCGCAAACCCGTCATCTTCAAAAAGCGCAAAAGTGCTTTCAGTGCCTTGTGGGGCGACAAGCAATGAGGGCGGTGTTCAAGCAGCATCTGCACAGAAGGTGGCCGATCATCAAGTTGGCGTAGCGTCTGAAAACAGCAGGCTGCAGGACGAAATGCGTAATCGCACAATCAAGGATAAAAAATAAAGAGTAATCAGCCCAATGTCTTGGCGAATGTTTTGTAATTTATTGGCATCATATGAGAATGATATTACTAACTTCGGTTCGGTTAAGGATAGGATGCTATTTTCTGCAGCCCTTTCGGGAGCACAGCTCAGCGTCCCTTGGGATCGGGGAAAGGGACTGAAAGAGAGAAAGAAGAGGAACGCCGTAGGGGACGGCTTCGGAAATTTTGACCACCAGGTGTTCTTTAACGTGCACTGACACCCACAGCACACGAGGCTCTGGCATTTTGGCCTCCATGCAAAATGTGAGCGCCATGGGAGGGTTGGCCCCTAGCTTTTTAAGCGTGATAGTCTTTCTTGGCCTATCAAAACGCGAAAAACTTAATCCGTTTGTCTGTGTGTGTGTGTGTGAGGGCCTGCCTGCCTGCCTGCCTGCCCAAACCTATTCATTTAGGCGGCTGAAACCAACCGAGCGAGCTTCGAGCACTGCTTCCACAAGGTCATACACGCCAACTTTTCACAGCGCAAACTTCAGCGCTATTTGAGGCAATATAAATGTACAGTGCTCACGCAATGAAATGGGACATGTAAACATTGAATTAACTCAACAAAAATGTGCAATTTCTCGCTGTAACCGCGGCATGTAGCTGCGAATATGACTTGTGAAGTTAGTGTTCTTTCTCGCGCAAGTATACGAGCCAATTTTACACCGTTGCTACAAGAATTGTAGATTGTAGAAGCACTGTAGATTGTATCTGCACTACATAGCCCTAACTTTACCTATTTCAATGCGTGAGTACTCTACATAACCGTGATACTCAGCGCTCGTTTAACTATGAATACATATTAGACTGGTTTAATTAACTCAATGCCTTAGAGCAATGTTTCAGAGACGCTAAAGTAATAAAATTCCCCAGCAGAATGCGCGTGCAGGGCCAACGCGGGAAATTTTAATTGAATTCAGCAAAACTTCCATTGCAGATACTTCTGCATCTACAGTCTGCAATTCTTGTAGCATCGGTGTAAAATAGGTTCGTATACTCGCACGAGGAAGAACACCACCTTCACAAGTCAGATTCGCAGCTACATGCCGCGGTTACATTCATCATGGGAAGAGTAAGACGGGAGGGCGACGGGATTAGGGGTGAGAGGGAGAGAAGAGAAGGTGCTACGTATCATGGGCGGGAAATACAATCGTCTTTCGATGTAACTTGCAGCGAAGCAAGCAGATATGCGCTTATTTTTGGGTTTGCAGCCGAACACCAGAACTACTAGACAATCTCCGAAGGACTACTACATATATGAGAAGAGGAAAAGGAGTGCATTAACAATTGCGTTACCTCTAATGGGTTCAGTGCCATGCGCCAGTACGCAACGCCATTGCGTTCTACTTCTAAAGTAGAAGCCTCAAGGCAGTTCATGTTTTCCTCGTTCTACTTTTCGGGAATTCCCTGAACGTTTAATACCTAGCTGGGGGGTGTTGCCCTAAATTGTAATAAGATGATACGCTCTGTTACTTAGGTGTTCAACTTACTTGAAAGGTAATGTTATGCGCCTTGTGCAGCTGGTGTCACTGCGATTCTCATTCATTGATTTTTGGGGTTTTACGTTTTAAAACCACGATGTGATTATGAGAGATGCCGCAGTACAGGGCTCCGAAAATTTCGACCCCTTGGGGTTCCTTCACGTGCACTGTCATTGCGGAAGAAAGTAGCGCCGACCAATCGTTCAAAAATAAAACAAGACGTTTCGGCTCCACTACGGGAGCCTTGTTCACAATGAAATGAAAGACTTCATTGTGAACAAGGCTCCCGTAGTGGAGCCGAAACGTCTTGTTTTATTTTTGAGCGATTGGTCGGCGCTACTTTCATCCGCCATGAATTTTCCCGACCAGACGGGTTTCCGTCGAACCCTGGATTTCAGTGCACTGTCATTGCACAGTATACGCGCCTCAACACTTCGCCTCCATGGAAATGAAGCTGCCGCTGGATCTGTATTGGATTGGATCTGTATAAATTTGTTGAGTGACAAAGGATTCGTGCCGATTGTCAATCTTTGTGTAATCCCAAGTTGTCGTTTGAATGGTAGGGTACTGAAGAGCATAAGTACGAGGAAGGTGGAAAAGCTCTGCATTTGTAACGCGCGAAGTGCTACGTGCGTTGCTATTTGCGATTTTTGGGAGTGAACAAGGATGAGGAAAAATGTGGTTTGCCTGAATACAGATAAGGCATAAAGGATGTGACCTAAGTAAGTCTAAATGGACTGCGACACTTGTCCAGCGTATGGTCACAATTCCTTCTCTTAAAATGACAGCTCTCACAAAACTCGGAGCAGAGGAAGCGCCTCCTGAATAAAAATACGGTCTCTCAAATCTTTGCCCAAATGCCAAAAAAGGTAAGACTATAGTCTTGGGTTTTTTGTGAATTTTGACTCGATCAGAAGTCGCACAAAATGCGTTTTCCCGCATCGTAGAGCATTCCTCTACTTATTGCGCGCCTTCCTGAATAAAAATACGGTCTCTCAAAATCTTGCCCAAAATGCCAAAAAAGGTAGACTAGTAGGTTTTTTGTGAAATTTTGACTCGATCAGAAGTCGCACAAAATGCGTTTTCCCGCATCGTAGAGCATTCCTCTACTTATTGCGCGCCTTCCTGAATAAAAATACGGTCTCTCAAATTTGCCCAAAATGCCAAAAAGGTAAGACTATAGTCTTGGCTTTTTGTGAAATTTTTACTCGATCAGAAGTCGCACAAAATACGTTTTCCCCGCATCGTAGAGGATTCCTCTACTTATTGCGCGCCTTCCTGAATAAAAACGGTCTCTCAAAATTTGCCCAAAATGCCAAAAAGGTAAGACTATAGTATTGGGTTTTTTGTGAAATTTGACTCGATCAGAAGTCGCACAAAATGCGTTTTCCCGCATCGTAGAGCATTCCTCTACTTATTGCGCGCCTTCCTGAATAAAAATACGGTCTCTCAAAATCTTGCCCAAAATGCCAAAAAGGTAAGACTATAGTCTTGGTTTTTTTGTGAAATTTTGACTCGATCAGAAGTCGCACAAATGCGTTTTCCCTCTCTTGGTATCCATTCCGTCGCTCTTACTGTCCACCTATTATCCTTCCTCCTCATGACATGTCCTGCCCAGGTCCACTTCCTTCTTTTAATTGATAAGATAATATCGGCTACTCCTGTCTGTTCCCTGATCCATTCCGCTCGCTTTTTATCTCTTAGCCTTACCCCTATCATTTTTGTTTCCATTGCACGTTGCGTGCTCCTTAGCTTCATCTCTAGTTTTTTCGTTATTCTCCATGTTTCTGCACCGTACGTTAGTACTGGGAGAATGCAGTGATTGAATACTTTTCGCTTTGGTGAGAGCGGAAAGTTTCCAGTCAAGATTTCGTAATGCCTTCCGAATGCGCTCCAGCCCATCCTTATTCTACGGAGAATTTCTTTTTTCATGGTTAGTAGTTCGTGTTATTAACTGTCCTAGGTAAACGTATTCGCTTACACATTGCAAGGGTTCATTGTCGATTTTGAATTCCTGTTCCTTAGCTAGGCTATTGAGCATAACTTTGGTCTTTTGCCTATTCATTTTTAATCCAATTTTAATACTTTCCCTGTTTAGGTCATCAATCATGTTTTGTAATTCGATCGTCACCATCATTGCTAAAGAGCACAATGTCGTCTGCAAATCTTAAATTGTTTAGATATTCTCCGTCTATTCGAATGCCCTTTTCTTCCCAGTCTAGACGTTTAAAGACTTCCTCTAAACATGCAGTGAATAGCATCGGGGATATTGTATCTCCCTGTCTCACACCTCTCCTGATCGGGATTTCTCTGCTTCTCTCATGCAGGAGTAGTGTGGCTGTACAATCTTTGTATATGTTGTTTCTGGTTTTCACGTATACGCCAAGTACCCCTTGTCGACGTAAAGCTTCTAGAACTGCTTCTATTTCCACGGAGTCAAATGCTTTCTCGTAGTCGATAAACGCCATATAAAGAGGTTTGTTATATTCCGCGTACTTCTCAATTACTAGGTTGATAGCGTGGCTGTGGTGCATTGTCGAGTAACCTTTCCTAAAACCAGCTTGCTCTCTCGGTTAAGGTCGAGTGTTTCTCTTATCCTCGTAGAAATTACCTTTGTAAATAGCTTGTATATTACTGGGAGTAGGCTGATTGGTCCTTAACTCCTTTATGTCACCTATCTTGTGGATAAGGATTATATTAGCATTTTTCCAACTGCGCGGTACACTACAGTCTACATGTCTTGATACATTTCGTGAAGAGCGATGCAAGTTTTTCAAGTACAATATCTCCTCCATCTTTGATCAAGTCGGCTGTTATACCATCTTCACCAGCTGCTTTACCCCGGGACATGCCTTTGGCAGCATTTTTGACTTCGTCAGCGGTTATACATGGAATTTCGGTGTCCTGCTCTGGTGCTATTTCTATTAAGGTTGTATGGTCTGTCTGAGAGCTGTACAGTTCCGAGTAGAAATCTTCTGCTACCTTTACTATTTCGTTGAAACTGTTGATAACGTTACCTTGTTTATCTTTTAGCGCATGCATTTTGTTTTGTCCTAAGCGCAGTTTCTTTTTGTCTTCTGCTACCTTTACTATTTCGTTGAAACTGTTGATAACGTTACCTTGTTTATCTTTTAGCGCATGCATTTTGTTTTGTCCTAAGTGCAGTTTCTTTTTGACCGATTTAATGCTGGTGCCTTTTTCTACTGCTTTCTTATTGCTACTGCTTTAACATCACAACAAAATGTGCCACGTCCCATTTTGAAAACTGGCCAGCAACTTACCGAATTTTGGCATCCGCTCTGCACTCTACAGCTGTGAGTCCGCAGTACAAATTCGGCGACGACAGTAGTCTCACCAAAAGGCACAGGCTTGTGTTCATATACAACCGATGTCACATTTGGGATGGGCATTGTCTTAGGAGGTACACTCGCCAAGGAATCGCGCAAATGATCGATAAATGCGGTACATGATAAACGATAAACGCGTAGACAGACTGCGTGCAGCCGTTGAAACTCGTTAGGACACCTTGCGCGTTGGTAGCAATGCAGCCGCGACGAGAGAGCGCGGAAAGTTCCCCACGGTTTCCCCCTCCGAAGGCAGCAAACGCCAGCAAAAGCAGGTTCAGAACCACATTCTTTGCAAACTGCAGATGAGCACAATGGATGCGCATGGAAGGGGCCGTGACAATGGTGGTCAGTTCAGAAGGGGACGCTCGCCCCCCTCCCCACACTTTCTTTATGTTTAGTTGCCGCTGGCTTAGCACGTGCTAGTTTACTTCTCGGCAGAACACGCGCGTTTTCCTTGCTTTCTTTTTTAGATGCGAAGCAGCTCTTTGACTAGCCTGTGTAACGCTCTCCCTCCGTGGCAACGTTGGGCCTCGCATGCCGCAGTTCAGCCCATGTCGGCTCAGCCGAGGGAGATAGCGAAAACGCACGAAGCTCCGCACACATGCATGCATACTCGGCTGTTTTTTATGCATTACGGTGCGAGGCTGCTCCTTGGTGGTGCCGCAGATACCTTTTGCGGGGTTTTGGCCGATTAAAGGAGTCAGCGCGGGCACTACTTCATGCTGCCGCGTTAACCAGCGGAGAGAATTAAAGCTGCAGCTGTCCCAGGCAGCACGCCAACACAGGGGTGCTACCGCGTAACGATTCCATTCCAAAATCTATGCTTTTTGACGTCACTTTATGCTTTTAGGCGCCTGCCATTCGTCGAAGCAAATTTCGCGCCTCATGACGTCGCCTGACGTCGCGTGACGTCCGCGAGAGCGCAGAATCACGGGATGCTTGCCGCCTAACGATTATATTTATTTTTTCATGCCGCTTCTCGTCCTGGCCGCCTGCCATTGGTCGAAACAAATTTTGCGCCGCTAACGCCAGCGGGGGCGGAGAATCCGTGACGTCAAAATGACGTTTACGCACTCATTATGCTCGGCCGAAAGGAACATCTTTTAGAATCGCCGGAGAGCGATGCGTTTTGAAAGGAATGGAAAAAGGCATCGAACATGGCGGTGGCTGCTAGGTTCGGGGCGGCGGTGGGCTTAACGGCGGCGGCTTTTCTGTTGCGGCGGGCGCCGGCGAGCCTCGACTACGTCGACGGAGGGTATCGGACGGCGCGTTTGACCTGCCGGGTGATGAATTTCGACGGCATTTTCGTCCGTGCTGTGCTTGAGCGGTGAAGTCGCGTAGGAACTCGAAACGAAGCGACCGACGGGTCGGTCGGTCGAACGGAAGGCGTTGTGCTGTGTTGTGTTGTGAAGGCGTTGTGAAGGTGTTGAGTGCTCGAACCCACTGCAGGGGGTTGCTAGCGGCGATGCCGCTGCTAGCAGTAGTTATTAGTAGAATTAACCCCGACATTTTTCCCACGTTGGGCGCCAAAATGTCGGGGTTAATTCTACTAATAACTACTGCTAGCAGCGGCATCGCCGCTAGCAACCCCCTGCAGTGGGTTCGAGCACTCAACGAGCAGAGAATGAGGTAGTCGCGTCCGCGCGCTCGCCATCTCAGCCATGCCATCGCCGCGCTGCCGCGCGCATCGACCCGCGGCCCGACTCCAGGCAGGGCAGCGCGAACCGTCGCACGCGGCAAAAGAGGAGAACATTAGGCGTCACTCTCCGTGCATGGTAATTTAATAAACATTAAAATAATACAAACAGTAACAAGGTCGAATTAGTCGAATTGAATATAAAGGACAGGACAAGAACGATTAACAACACGCGAACACACACGAACACGAACAAAGGACAGTAACCATTAACAACACGTGGACACATTATAACACACAAAAATACACAAAGACCATGCAAGAGAGAAGCTCCTAACCCCGGCCAGCGCACCCGCGACCGCGCCCCAAGAAAAGGAAAATAGAAAGGAAACATACGTAGATGGGCGCAGATCGCCGGCCGCTGCCGTGGGTCGCTGGAGCCCGAGACGACGCGCGGTCCGGGAACGATGCCTCGCCGCCGGAGAGCCGCAAAAAGCACGTACGTATCGCCTCGAGACCCAGCGTGTTCTCCCGAGGCATCTCCAAAACCAGAAACGCCCAGAACGCGCAAACATCTGGGAATTTCTCGCTGCCCAATGGCAGCCTATGTTAAAACCACATGGGCGAAGCGGGGGGGCCCCGCTCCGTCCAGCTTAGAATCGCCGGAGAGCGATGCGTTTTGAAAGGAATGGAAAAAGGCATCGAACATGGCGGTGGCTGCTAGGTTCGGGGCGGCGGTGGGCTTAACGGCGGCGGCTTTTCTGTTGCGGCGGGCGCCGGCGAGCCTCGACTACGTCGACGGAGGGTATCGGACGGCGCGTTTGACCTGCCGGGTGATGAATTTCGACGGCATTTTCGTCCGTGCTGTGCTTGAGCGGTGAAGTCGCGTAGGAACTCGAAACGAAGCGACCGACGGGTCGGTCGGTCGAACGGAAGGCGTTGTGCGCGCCGCGTTTTTATGCTACCGGGAGCTCTCACGAGGTTCTATAGGATGTGAGGAGACGATTCGGGTGTTGCACGCGACGGTGAGCGAGTGCGTCTGGTGCGTTTCGCTTGTTTTTGTGAACGCCGGCGGGACACGAACCACTGGGGCCACATGACAAAAACGACAGATCAAAAAGGCGGCCGTGAAGGAGTGCTTTCTTCGTCGCGACGTCATTCCCGGCGTGGTCGGATGTGTGGACAGCGCTCTCATCGGCGTCGATGTGCCCAAGGGATACAGGAAGACTTCTTTCATGTGTAGACACCACTCCGGCCTCAACGCCATGTCCGTGAGTACTTTGCCTTGTGTGGTTTGTTTAGTACGCTTGCACCAGATTCATACACGGTGGCACACGAGCACAGTGAACCGCGGCAAACAGGGCTGGATTTCTTAATCGTAATCAACGCTGCTACATGGCCTACACGGATCACGTCTGGCACTGATGTGAGCGAAGTGCGATGGAGATCGCGATGCGCACATCGCGATCGTGATTTCCATCGGACCTGACGGCGATTTGAGGTGATCGTGTGAGATATGACGGTTGGCCGGTTTATTGGATTTGCTAACAATGCGTTGTCACCGAGCACATTTTCCTATATCTACGATGCGGATGTGCGCACTCTCGCTGTGGACTGCATTCGGCTACGACGTCGGAGCGCACTGTAGAGCTAGGCGAATGCCTCCTTAAATGAGAGAAAACCGGTTTTGTTGCGAAGTTACGACTGTAGTGGCAAATTGCAGAGCATACCTTGTGCAACAGTGCTTTTAACAAAATTACGAGTGCACTATTGCATGGCTGCTGTAAGATGAACAAGTAGCCCCCGTCAGTGCAGTCACTGGACTTTTTTTAATGGAGGTTGCTACTAAGTTGATGGGAGAAGTAAATATATAGATCACATCATTAAGGCAGGTTCAGCGCAGCTTTTGCAGTGAAGTAGCATTATTCCTTGTGGTACTAACTTTCTTGTAAATCGATGGCACACAGCTTGGTGCACTACTCCCATAAGAATAAGTAGGAGAGGGGTCCATGGACAACCCGCCTCCGAAATTGTTCCAATTCTAATGTGTATATTTTTCACTTTCACAAACAAATGCCTGTGCATATATATTCCAGGTGTGTGTGTGTGTGTCTATGTGTGCATGCGTGTGTTCCCTCGAAAAAAAATGCTGCCAGCTGACTGTGGTACTGATTATATTTTCATGCAGGTGACTGGCTACCCACTGCAGCCATGGCTTCTGAGCCCGATCCCTGGCCATCTTTCTAAGCACTCCACGAGCCAGACATCACTGCCAATATTCACTGCAGCGTGTGCTGCACTGTGCAAGCTTAGACTTAATGAGGGCTTTCTCAAGTTGGACGTAGGTGATATCAGCAGCAGTAGAGTCCCACAGGGCTTGCCCCAAAGCAGAAGATCGAGAACACTGTATTTATATGAGAACACTGTGCAGTGTGGGACACCGTTGTTGCAAAGTGTGGCACTGCATGCACATTATTTGAGGACAGTACAGATAAAAGTGCAACAACTGCGACATCATTAAGCACAACAAAGCATAGCTGCAATATTGTGGCCATTTTACTGGCATCGAAGAATCAATTCATACCATTTCTGCTGACCATACACCACGTTGTTCAAATGTGGTACCAGATGTTTGACAAAAAGGAAACTTACCTTGTTCAAGTAATTCCACCACAAGACAGAGTACATGCTGCGTACTGGGGCGTGGTCACAACCATGCACCATTTAGTGTGTTACATGCTGTCATTAAAGATGTATAAAGCCACCTCTAGAATGTTCGATGTGAAACAATATGGCATTTAATGAGTACTTTGCATTATAGTACAGCACAAATGTGGCTTTTTTGCATGATTTGCACTAGAATGGAGAGGATTGTTCTTGAATTTCAAGTTTTTTTATGGTATATTCCACTACATAAGGTGGAACGCTTGGAAGGCTATGCATGCAGTCCATTAAAAAGAAAGCAGGGGTATAGTGCTCTGACAAACGAACATCTAGCATAAAATAGAAAATAATGCATTTTGATTTTTTCACCAACAATGCAAGCTTTTTTGTGATGGTGATGGCTGCCAGCAAAGCATTTGTTGTTTCTCGATCTATTCAATCAATGTACGACTTTTTGGTTGTGGAAGTACACAGCACAAAGAGCACCAACTTTGAGAGCGTTGCACGTGATGCATGAAACAGTATGCTTCAATTCAGTGTGTCATGCACAGCAACACAATATGAAAGCACCTTCAATGCTTGTTGCAGCTGTCATCGTGTGCATGCAAACTGTCCAGTATCTCCTGCGAAATTGCAACTGTTTTCGTTTTTTTTAAACTCTCATTTGTCTGGGAATGAAGTTCACTGCTCAAGCTGTTGTTACACAGATGGCAAACATACTGTTGTGGCTTTGATTTTTAGGTTCGGTAAGACAGGATAATGTTCTGCATAGCTTCCTGTTCATCTTATAACTTCCAATGGAAGCTTGCAAGCCACCAGCTGCAGAAAAGTGCGACTAGCACAACACCTTGTGCTCGACCAAGAGTCTCATTCACTGCGCTTTTGCTTTTCCCACCAGTCTTCTACATAACATCACGCAACTCGCTTCAGAGGGTGAACATGCCACCGAAATTCATTACCCGGCATGCCAAATACTATGCTGGCTACCTTTGAAGTGCGATTACATTACAAAAAATAGAAAGGCTGATTGATCATTAGCAAAACCACCTGCATTTGCCAAAAAAATAGTGGTAGTCAGTAACCAGGATATTCCAAAATTTTATTTCTGTGCTGTACAAGTTACCGCTGCCAGTGGAAATGTGCACAGGCCAAGCTACCTCTAATGTAAACATTTGCAACAGCACTCATATTTAGCACCCATAATTTTATTCTGTCCTCGCATGCCCTACGAATGAGAATAGTGGGGGGGGGGGACTGCACCATGCTGTGAGAAACGCAAATAGTTCATTGTAGACCAATGTACATGAAGAGCAGCTGTATGTGTAAATGGGACTGTAACGTGTGTCAAGTTCAATGTTTACGAAGCAAGCCTGCAACATAAATGTAGAAATGACAAGTAAATAAATTGCTCAAAGTTACCTCATTGCGCTTTCTTCCAGCATACATCTACAGTTCTTGTTTTTGTGTAAGTAGAACACTCCTGCAAATGCTGATACAGTAATATAATTACTGTGTAGACTACCACCTTACATATCATGAAATGTGCATTGCAAAAAAAAACTGTTGTAGACCAATACAGTGGGATTTCTTGGAATGTTTCACAATTTTCCATTAATTCTCAGCAACTAACTGGCTCCATGATGTGTGCTGTAGGAGATTATGAAACACTCTAAGCTATTAATTGACAGCATACAAAGAAAGCAGCTACTTGCTTTCTATGAAACACAGCGTCGAAAGAATTGAAATGAATATGTTTAAAATCAAGCACCACATTGCCTATGCAACACAAGGTGTGTTCTAAGCGTGTGTAATTTCTGCAGTGCACAGGCATAACATTGCTGTGACCTTCCACTCTGATGAAAAATCGTGGATGTATGCATCAGAAGATATCACAGGTAACACCACGAAACCTCTGATAAGCTGCATAGCATCAAAACAAAAAAAGGATTGCTCACCAGCAAAACTAAGTATGCATCCACATATTGAACTGCGCAGTGATTGTACAAATAAACCAGAAAAGAAAATACTGCACCTAAGAAAACCTTGCAGCATACAAAATGCCTTCAAAAAGGATTAAAAATAAGTAATCACAGCTCGCATTGAACGCACAAAATACAAGAACATCTCTTAATATTACTTGCTTTTTGGCATCAAAATACACAAACCACAAGAGAGTATAAGCGATGAGCGCCACACATGAGACAGGTCACTGATACTCTCTTGTGGTTTGTATTTTTCAGTGCCACAAAACAAATGATTGCATACCAGTTAGTCCAACAAAGTGTTCCGCTAATCTTGTGATAAAAATGGACCTACATGCACATTAGTGTTATGTTGTAAATCAATATATTATCGTATGAATCCTATAAACATAAAATGATAGAAAGGAACAAGAAATTGCCCGTAGTTCAACAGAGGACTTTTAGCATAAACCTAAACATATAAATCAAAGTAGAAAGATACAGGAGTAAAAAAAAACACATATGAAAGACTAAATATAGGCAACTACACTACAAAGACACGTGCATAGGCAAGAAATTTTTCTCAGCTAGTTTTGTTTTGTAAAATGATTCTTGTGCATGTAAGTCGGGACAACATAACCAGAGGTTATCACAACCTACAGCTTTCTTACAATGAACATGCAGATTTGCAGTGTGCGGTCGTGTCTGATGTTACATGACAATGATGGGATGCCTGGAAGTTTACGCTTCCACAGTGAGCTTTTGGCACAGCCCAGTGTTTTGGACACTCCTACCCTATTGTGGTATAATTGAAACAGTGAATTAATGCTTCACTTAAACACTGTCAAAAGCACTTCCTGTCATAAGTTGCATCACCAGCACATGAAGTAGTTTAAGAAAAAAAAAGAGTATCATAATGAAAATTTTCGCTCTTATGCATGCATACTCTAATGAGGCAGGTCCAGGAGGGGGAGTGGGGTTGAGCTGGGGCAGTAAACTTGTTGAGGGCATAGACAAGCTGCTGCAGGAGGCACTCCATGTCATCTGGCACCCTGAACTGCACCAGGCGCTGTGCCGCGGAGTGATCAACTTAGCGCGAAAACACACGGACACGAGAAGAAACGAAACAGACAGGACGGGCGCTGTGCGCCCAGCTACTGCTGGCTCGGCCTCTCGGATTCCTTGTGCTGGTTGAAAAAAAGATCAAAATCAATTTATGTGCAAGGCGATGCTAACGAGGCCTCACGGCATTACTGTTTTGATCTCAATTTATAGAATTGTAAGCTCATGCACAAATCTATGTGAGTCTGTACTGAAGCACCACAAATTTACATGCACACTAACATACAGAAATAAAAGCATGCCTACCTTTAGCCAACATATACACTTGCATTTTTCAGAACATCCACATTTTGTTTTCATATACAGAGGTTATGTGAAAATGAGTAAGCAACTGTACCTCTATGTATCTGCACTTATACACGTACTGACCGACTTTAGCGAGCAATGCTGGAGGGGGGGTCTATGCTAATTTGGTATTGCACAGAGCACAAACAAAAGCCATGCGTGCAAAGCAAATGCGAACACTTCACGTGGAAAGCTCAACATCGAAGCTCGGGCTGTTTCCTTTCTTGACGTTCACAGCTTTAAACAAAACAACTAAGTTCCGATTTCACAAGGTAGACAATAGTTAAATGAGTAAATCGCACATGGGTGCGAAAAAGGCAAATATCCTACTTGGCAAGCTGCATATCATGAGCATAGGAGATACGCGTGACAACCATTACTTCCCAAAGAACTCGAGAAATAGCGCCCCTTATTGTGCAGGACTTATATATAAAAAAAGAGAAATGGCACCATTTTATTCCGAGTTGTTCTTTTTACAGACATTAACGTTCGCACGTCTGTGAGGCGCATAAAACAAATCACTGAACATCACAACACGTTAGTTAAGCAGTGCTAAATATTGATGTTAAAATCTTATGGCACACACCCCAGTACACTTTATTTTCGTGCTCTCATTTCTAGCTTCGCAATCTCTGTCATTTAAACAAGGTAATGTAGTGCCTGTGCTTACTTTTGCGAATGCAGCAGCAGCTTTCTCGGATCGACGACGACAGTGGCTGGTAGCTTGCACAACGTACTGCAGCTGATCACAGATTTCATGAAATTACGCTGTGCCGTAGGGGTGCCCCGTCAAACGGCGCTCGCTACCTTGCGAGTTCTTGATCGCGGCCAGTTCACGATGCTCCACTTTACTGTCCGATAATATGACGAGCTGTCTTCCGAACAGCTTCCTGTTGCAGGAAAACAAAGCGCGCACATCAAACAATGCACGTAGCGGCAACAGACCACGGCAGTAGCAGTTTGTGCTCACCTCAGTTCAGTGTTCCGTCACTCCCGGAAAAATGAGGAGTGTAGAATTTCTTCCCAGGCGAAAGTACTACGCTTCTGCGCCAAAGTTGCAAATGATACGGACGAATAACCGATGAAAACACAGTCAGCTGTTTCCCACAACGGTTGCCATTTTGTTCGCTCTCAGCGATATGGCTTGGATTCACGTACGGCGCAAATGTGGCTACGACTAGAAATACACGTGTGTTTGCGTTTTGTTTGCCTCATATTTCCTTCGCTTTTGCGTTTTAATGCTACTAAGCCATTTTCATCTAATAAGCGCGCAACCGCAATTTTATTAACTACTTCCTTACCAAACATAATTACTATGCAAGCCCGCGAACGGCGGAGAAAGAGGAGAAAAAGCGGCCGCTTACGATTGGGCAATTTGAAATACGTCAAGCATCGCCGCCCACCGATGACGACAACAGTGACGTAACGCCGAAAGGCAGTGGAACGAAAAAAGGAATCGCTACGCGGTAGCACCCCTGGACTCTGTTTGCGCAGCAGTTGCTTCCCGACCCGGCGCTTAAGCTAAAGGGGCGTCGCCGGTCGTGTTAGTCAAGAAGAAGGACGGCAGTTGGCGCTTCTGCCT